>CCAG010001512.1:0-14915 GCA_001077435.1 Glossina morsitans morsitans
TATATATATATATATATATATATATATATATATATATATGAATGTGGTATCACATTATTATTAACAATTTTCATCCATCCGAGTACACGCTTGTTAGCTTTTGTTCTGCATAGTATAATAATATCACAACCGTATACACTGTTGACATATATGTACACGATTTATAGGTAGATCTATACATATATATTTGTATTTATATGTGTGCGAGTGTATGTATATATAGAGCGTAAAAAGTCTGAATTTGCAGGATATACAGGATGTGCGACGTTGTCAACACAAATTTCACACATATGCTAGAGAAGACTTACATGCTCCTGCTGCTGTTACTGCTTCTCCTGCCTGTATGCCTGTCAAATGGTTCAGTTTAGTACTAAAGGATACTATTGTTGTTTTTGTTTTGTGCTTTAAACAGATAAAAACCCATTATATAGAAATGCATATACATGCAATTCAATGCAAACATTTATGCTGGTGTTGTTGCATTAACTAAGATAGATATTCACACTATGGTTTTTCAAGGGTTGTGTGAAAAGTTATGGAGGAAAGAAAATTCATCAACATTAGCTCTACACATAAATTATAGTAAGATATGTGAAATACACATATAATAAGCACAACAAGCACAACCACCGTCGTTGCCACAGAATTGTGAATTTCCTCCCTTCCCTTTTTCCTGCTTTATCTATATATGCGGTTACAATTTACGCTATACCGTTATTAATACGATTACATTTGTCTATCCTCGTACCTATGAATTATTTGTTTTTTTATTCATTGCTTGCTGTTCATAAACAAATTATTTACTTTACTTGTAACAAATGATGAAATAAACGCAAAAATTTACATTAACATTAAGGTTTCTATTAATTACTACGGGTTCGTTATGTGCAAGGGATGGGAGGGGGTTGTTACTATAAAAGCGAACCTTAAAAACAAGTAAGCACATTATAATCGGGCGACACCGACTATTGGTACAGTTATGCACTCGGTTTGGTAATAATACACCAAAAAGTACACATTATTTTCATGCAAACCCAAAACATAAGAGCCCGCAATATAAGAGTTTGCGCTCCGTGAACACACTTATATGTGTTGAAGTCCAAAAAAATAGACCTATGTACGCCAAATCCCTTTCCGTTAATTTTTTTGCTGAAACACTATCATGAATCAATCTTCATCACAATATAGTAAAAATTAAGCCTATTTCCGCAGGTCTTACTACTCATAAGATGTCTCATATGGAATGGGGCCAAGAAATAGGCGCATGAGGTTCAATTTATCTCCTCTTAATTGCTTTATGTAATTGCTATCAAGAACAAATTTTCATCACAAAAATATTAACAATTAAGCCTTTTTGGCATATAAGGGTTTGCGTTTCATGAACATCCTTATATGCGATGGTAACCAAAAAATTGACCCACGTGGTTCAAATTTATTAAGGTAGATTTCTTTGTCAAAGTCAGTTTCCGTAGGAACGATTATATGAGAGGGCTTCAAAAAATTGACACAGCCGATCCAAAGTTTTCACACCAATTTAGAATGACAAAATACTACTACTTAGCCACGTTTGGGATCCGAACCATTTTCAATAGCATTCCTTCTTGGGCCGAGGAACGCCTGTGTATCAAATTTCATCAAAATATCTCAAAACTTGCGACGTGCAGTTTGAAAACGAGAATACATGGACATATAACAACAAATGTATGTAAGCATTGCGTTTTCAATATATTAGGTGCTTGCATTAAGTTTGAGAGTTTCTTCATTTGAAAAAAGCATTTATTAAGAAAAATTGGTACAACAAACATTAATAAAAGTATTTTCGATCATTGTCTACAGCTTTTTCTCATCTTGCTGACAACATGGTGATGCCGCATTTGAAGAACGGTATTGGATTGGCAGCGATCCAATCATCGATTTGTTTCGATGAATTTTTCCCACTTTTTCAGCATTTCGAAACCGCGTGCCAACTATGCCTTGCTGTATCGATCTGAACAGACGCTCATCGGAAAGTGCTATATCCGGTGAGTAGGCTGATTGTGGCAGAACTTCCCATTCTAGCTGCAGAAGTATGTCCTTGTCAACTCTCGCAATGTGTGGCCGCGCGTTGTTGGCCACTATTGCTGGTATTTTTTTCAACAACACATCGTTCAATTTCTTCAATTGACATCGGTACACATCTACAGTAAGGGTTTCATTCGGATTCACTAGCTCGTAATACATTACACCTTGCTGACCCCACCCTATGCACATACATAACCTGATAGTCATGTATATTCCGCTTCGATGTTGATGTGGATGGCTCTCCTAGAGTAACCCATGACTTTTTGGTGCCTGAGTTTGTCGTGGTAGATTCAGTTTTCATCGCCAGTCGCTTTGTCATTTGTCATTTTGTGTAGAGAAAGGTCAAAAATCATCGAATTTAATCGTCATATACACTGGGGTTTTCCTATTCTTTATCATGTTTACCTGTAGATTTAATGCAAGCGCCTATTACAATTGATTTAAGAAGAAATGTTTATTATATATATATATCATATCTATGTATGTGTAGCTGTATAGAATATATATTGTGTATAAACCAAGGACAATAATACGTCCGATTATTCAAAAAAAATAAAGCTGCTAATCAACTCATCCTACGAATCGCACTGGGAGGTACTGCAAATTACTGCGATGGTAGCCGTTGCCTTATTTATTTTATTTTATTGGGTTACATATTATTTTAACAACTAGTTAATTAATTAGGCATGTTTATTACTTTTTTCATCAGTCATAAGTGAAGAACATAATAAAGAACTAGTTTAACTGAACTGAAGTAGGACATCAAACGTATCAGTTTTAACTCTGACACTTTATAATAAGTTTTTCTTTGTTCATTTATTTATTAATTTTTTTCTTAAAATGCAATGTCGCGTCATATTATTATGCCATCAGGACGGAGCACGCTCCCTACAACGATTCTATAATCTTCAAAGAAACGATTTCAGGTATTAACACGTTCGCGGACGTAAAAAAATTTTGAACAGTAGTCAGAACATCGTATTTTAACTGTTATATGAAATGAATGTTATAGCATCCACGACAATATAGATCATATTTTTCAACTCGGATGACTTAAGGAAATTTGTAAATACACGGAGAAAAATAAAAAAATAAGAAAATTTATTTTCATTACTTTGAAATGTATATTAATTACAAAAACTTAAGGTTACATGAAATTAAATGAACAAAAATTGGCTTCAAAATTTGAATGCTGTAGCATTCACGTCATTTTGCATCACTATGAAAATGAATGCTGTAGCATTTCCGGCCGCGAACGTGTTAACTGAAAAGTTTGAAATTCTCGTTGTCACACTTGTTTAGGATGGTGGGGCTAGCAGTCTTTTTTTTCCTAAGCAAAGTGTTTTAATAAACTATAAATGCTCTTTATAGACTAAAGCGAACATCATATTCGCTATGCCTATAACGTTAGGAAACTTTTTGTTGGACACAGCCGATTGTCGAATGCTTTAGATTATTTCGCAATGCATTATTTATTTCCGTGATAAAATACCAAAACCTATATCAAGTTGTCGGTCATGTAAAGGTTCACTTGTTATGGGAACTCTTAAGTGTGAGGGGAATCAAAGTCTAACATTTAACAAATTTGATTTTATTGTCAAAGATCGTATTATCTGTCATCTATTTTCGTTATAAAGTATAAAAGAGTAAACTTTGCTTTCTTCAGAACATCTGTATGAAGTGGCTATGTGGTCGAATTTTACTACAGTTCAGTTCTTAGCCAAATTATTTTGATAGACCAACTCTTATCGCAAAATAATAAAGGCCGGTCCTCTTATATGGGAGAAGAAGGTCGGGAAACTTAAATCATTGGGTCGAACTGCTATTACTCAACTATTTTTGTTGGCAATTTTGCCGCTGCGTGAGAAGTAACCGTAACAAAGGTGTAATGCAATCCACTTTCAATAGCTTTTGTCTTTGAAGCAATACAGAGCAGTCTACCAAATTTCATCGAAATACTCATGAACGATGAGTAGTCGAATTATAAAATTTGACAAAAAAGTTGAATATCCATTAATTGGCATCAGCTGGATGCAGCGTATTTGCGGGTTGCTCCATCTAAACGAAGTTTTCGATAGGGAACGTTATCGAACATTAACAAATGTAATCGGAACGGAGAACGCCGTATGCCAAAAGTCGGGGTTTTCAGGGTGTCGATATTTCACATAACAAAACCCACCTAGGATATGTAAGCAGCGTTAAACTGGGCTGTGCTACCCTTATATTCAACAGATAGTCTTCTTTTTGATTAACACGACTTTCAATCGATGACTCATTGTCGGGTTCGAGTAGAATTTCAATTCAAACCATGTGTCTTTCGTAGATATCTTATAAAAATCTATTCTTTTATCTGCACGGAATTTGCATCCCGCATAAAAGATGGGGAATTATTTCCTATCGATGGGCAATGCTTTGACTGTAAGTTATAATAACCGCTTCATTTTGATAAATAAATACACATTTCCATCCATTGCACCGTACAGGAAATGCATATAAGAAAATTAATATTATTTTTATAGTTAGCTTAGTCAGATAAATAAATTGTAAGACTTGAGTCTATCGGTTTTATCGGAAACTCTACCTCACTTGAGATTTGACGCCCCAACAACCATTAAGTTCTTAGTCGGGCTCCTTTCTCTACCCGGCTGCTGAGGCGGATATAAGAAAAATGACTTCTAAAGCCGCTGGAGTAAAACAAAAATGATTTATTTTAAATTTCTGAATAATGGTGGAGGATATCTTTTTCGGAATATGCCGTAAGATATGCTATCTTTATACCCTATGCTACTTGTGGTGCAGAACGTATTAAGTGTACGCATATAGCACTCAGAATGACATAGATCCATCATATATTACAACGACCGACGCAAATGCGTTTTCAAATTTTTTGAATCAACTATCTATATGTCTGTTGTATTGTCCGTCTTTCTGTCTGCTGACTGTCCGGACGTGTTTGCGTTAAACCTAAAGATCACTATTTTTGATGAGGTTTGCTACGAGACATGTTTTGGACCAAGGACGGGCGCAGTTGAAAATGGATTCGATCGAACTAAATTTGGCAGGCACACCTTATCTAAATCCTAAAATTTCTCGACAAAAATCGATATGTCATAATAATTCAGCACTAAATGATTAGCGTCGGTATACGCCGAATAAATCAATAATATTAAAAGGAAAACTGTTATTTAGAGGAAGACCGTTATTTAGCGGAAAACCAAATTATCGCATTCAACCATTCAACCATTATGTACACTGGTATTTCGCATTCCTTTATAATTTTTACCTGTAGAAGTCGACTATCAAAATTAACGGAACCACCTCATAATAATTTGCTTGCTTGCTTATTATTATTATTTTTTCTCTCATTTTGTCTTTAGTTAACCGATATAGTGTCATGTTAATTTAACATTTTGTCACAATATCTACTAACTACGCATATGCACGCTATTCTTTTATTTTCTATAGTTTTCTGGACTTTTTTTTTGCACACATAACAACATAATGACACAAGCAACACATACATGCTGCAAATCTACTAGAAACAAAGTTGAATAACTGCACTCTGTTTACTTGTTTATATATCCATTTAAGCAAAAATGGTTGAAAAACTATGAGTTCATAACACATTAGCGAGAGTTATTCATATTTTTTCATAATATTTTCTAAAACGTTTATAAATATTTCAGAAAATGAAATAAAAGAGAAGAAACGAACAGTTTGTGTAAATAGTTTTAAATAGTTTTTATTCCTAAATCTTTCAAAAGGAAAAATATGAAAGAAAAAGAATCATTTATTTCAGTAATTTAAGATATTTATAATGTTTATTTAAACACACACGCACGCAAACAAAGAGGATCAGTTCCGTTAATGGTTTTACTATTAACTTTTCACACAACTAAACAATTCTCTGGCTGATGTGCAAACAATAAAATCTAAAATCTGTTAACATACCTAAGGCGATGCAAGTATGCGCAATATTTTCTTTTATTCTTTTTCCCAAAAATTTTTTGTATATTTAGGATGATAAGCAAACAAGAAATGCATTTTTACAACAACAACAACAACAACAATAACAAATACTACGGTAAGCTTTTGTTTATGTTAAGGACATTTTGCGGTTAACCATATATATGAACGGCTGTAATAATGTAAATCTTGTGCTATTATTATTGTTAATGAAAAATGTATTTATTATTATTGTATGATTTTAAAAGGATAAAAAATTTCATATCAATGCTGTACAGTGAAAGGTTTCACTTCGGACTTGTCGGTAGATAGTTTAGCAAATAAAATATTTTTATATGATTTTTTAAAAGAGCTAACAACTTTGGAAAAATTAATATTCAAATTTAATGACTTGCTCTTTTTCTTTTACTCAAAAAAATTTCCATACCTTGGGGTACACAGTCCTCGGAGTGCTTTTGAAACGTTCTTCACAATGCTTTGTTCAGTTGCACAAACATTTGTGAATCATTTCATGAACTTAATTGCAGCCATCCAACCAAATAAAAAAAATATATTAACACCCTACACGACTTACATGATAGAGGTTGTAGAGTATAAGCTTACGGGGATGTATGTAATACCCAGATGCAATAAAGGTAGGCTCAACTTTTGAAAATCATTCTAATGACGGATTGTCTGTCCGTCTGTGCATGTTTTCTTGTATTCAAATTTTCAGACTGACATTTTTGACCTAAAGACGAACTCTATTGAAAATGGGTTGGATCACGATTCTGCCCACTATCAAAAAAATTGTAATTTTCAAAATTCTTCGGGAAAAACTTTTAAGCAATAGTACTTCAGCCTTCTAAAGTGATGTGAAACGTTTGCATAGGATCGGACAATTTCTAATCGTTCCTATGATAACTGAATCTCCATACGCTATACACTCCAACTTTCAATATTTCCTGATAGAAATTGGTCCATTATAGTAATGCGACTTAGCCATGAACCTTACAGAATTTGCCTCGAGTAGACCTATTGCTGGAATCCTGCCACATATACGAGTTTTCATGAATAATAAGCCCTTGAGTAAAAAGATATAATTTTTGATATTTTATAATGAAAATGTGTTTATGATAGTAATTTATCTTAAAAATTCTATTCGTCAAATTTGAACCACATGGATCTATATTTTTTTGACCACATTCCATATAAGTTTGTCACGAATAGTAAGCCTTTTTGACAAGAATGTTTAATTTTTATTATTTTATGATGAAAATTGGTCTGTAGGTATAAATTGGGTATAAATATATCGAAATAACGAAATTGTACGAAAGGTAATTGGTCCATCATGGACAAAGTTGTTTGAATTTCAAAATTCTTTCTAAGGGGTTTAGTTTAAAATTGTGTTAGATTGAAGCTAAGCTAAGCTTGTACGTATGTTCCAATGTTTATTTAAAATTAAGACCTGGACTTTACCCGTATTTACCGGTAAGATATTACTTTCATTAGTTTGTTCGGTCAGAAATAAGTTTTAGAGCTGTTTGGTTGTAATTTTTAAAAATCTTCACTTTGTTTTATATGCAATACATTTAATATTTTACATTAGTCCACATAAATATAAATAAAGGCATTTGGCAAGTGAGTTAAAATTTAACAAATTTTCGAAAATTATTTTCATTAATTTATGAAGCGCGTGCCATCACGCGCGTCTCTTCTTTTATAATGCGTACAAACACTTGACAAAGTCTATCATCAGCCATTATGTCATCATTTATTCTTAATGTTGTATACATAATAAATTGCAATAGGCCTTTAACAATATATTGATTCAACCATTTTTCTTGAGTTTCACTAAGTATTTTTTGTTGTTGATTTTTTTTTTTTTTTTTTTTATTTCTTATTATCTCAGCACAATTTTTTTTCTTCCGTTTTCTTATTTTTATTTATTTTTATTTTTTTCAACTTGCAATTTTTAACATAAATAACAAAGAATCGTAGCAGAGGCATGTGCTCTCTTTCATCATTAATTTATAAACAATTTCAATTTTATATGAAAATCATTATAGGAAAAGATAAGAGCGGTGCCGGCACAGACATTAGTTACTTGATAAATGCTAAACAATGATGATGACGTTAACGACGACGACGACGACTCCATTTTGTTGCTATTATATTTAGCTGGTATATATGTGTCATAATTTTTCCGACACTGCTGCTGATCTGCTGCTGATCCGCTTTGTTAAATGGTTACTTGAAATTGAATGAATTAAAATTGTTTTTAGAACACACTTTCGTTGTGTTTCATCCTTATCTGATTTCCAATGGAATTGAAAATTTATTATTAGACAATTAATTTATTTCACTTTTTTCTATGAAACTTTCCGACACGATCTAATAGGAAAAACTCCTTGCACATGAGAAAAGTGCATTAAGTTAATTAAAAAGGTTATTATAAGAAAATAATTGTGAAAAGGAAAAATATTGTACGGAGTGAAAGTATACTGAAGAAATACTGAAAGCTCTGAGATATAGCGTGGGTTTAAAATGTTATTTTATTTACTAAAGTGTAGGTGCTGTAAAGGCCAGGCAATTAACTTATCACCGGCTATCGGTTTTTATAGCGTGAATATAAACTGTTTGTCTTGGCTTTGTCTACATTTGTGTACACAGAAGAAGAAATTTAAGAAATTACTTTTTTTTTTTTATTAATTAGATATTTTAAAAACTTCTTTCATAACAATAATTAACATTTATTTCCTAGAATTTAATAAATAAAAAAATAAAATAAAATTTTAAAATTGAAATATTTTTTGGTTTTTTTTTTGCAAATTTTCTTTTTCGAAGCGTTCCGAAAAGACCATCTACGTCAAATAAATCTGCAGACATGGTATTAGTTGTTAATTTCTTTAATCCACTAACAGATGTCATTAGAACATGTTTGGGTTTATTTTAAAGTGTAGTTTCATTGAGAGGGCCGCTATGTAGATATGGGATTGAGAGCGATCTGGAAACTTTCAGTGGTTCTTTTAAAAAGTTTTCCACACAGGGTATATTAAGTTTGTGCTGACGGATTTGAGGTAGACCCATCTATTATTTCATCGTTCGAATCAGAACTTATTTTTATATAATATTATTATTGTCTGTTCGTCCGCTCGTCTGAGTTTTGTCCCTACATTCTTGTGTTCAACCTACAGGATACAATTTTCGAGATATACTGCGATGGGAAAACTGATTTGTTTTGGCCCAAGGACGAGCGCTATTGAAAGTGATTCGCATCGGACCGCTTTTTCCCCATATAAAGCGTTATTTTGATAAGTCGTTAAAAGAATAAATAGGACAATTTTTAAAATTTCATAACACAAATCCTTTCGTAATAGTGTTTCGTCTTTTTAAATTGGTGTGAATTGGTGTCTGAAGTGGTGTGGAATGGATCGCATAGGGCCATTTTTTGAATATCTCTTGGCAAATAACCGATAGTACGGAAACTGAATCTTTACACGGTAAAAAAGCCTACAGGATACAGACAATATGAAAACACAACAACAAATTTTTTATAATAAAAAGCATGTCTACAACGTATTCCTAAATTTTAAGCGCGACTTTTCGAGACTCTCCACACAATAATTCCTACAACTACCCTTTTTTCGAAATTTTCGCAATGTCTTCAAACTAATCTTGGCAGGGCGAGCTTTCAAAAAAACTTGCATCGACAATAAATTTTTTCTAATCATTTGAAAGCTTTTTTTTTGTCTTTCATATAAATCGATATCAAAAAATATATATATGGCTTGTTTATAACATTTTATGCTTATGCAGAGATTGTTTGGATAAATAAATGAAGTTAAACTGTAAATAAAAACAATAACATTTAACTATTCCCAGCAATTTCATAAGAGACTCAGAATTCCTTCGTCACATGATAAGCCAATAATATGCTTTAGAGCAGTGTGTGTAGAATTTTTGATATTTTGAAAAACCGATCATTTTAAAGCCTCTTACGTTATTCACCAACTACGATCGCGTAAAATAAATGGTTTATTTTTCATATCCATCACCGAAGGATGAGGGGTATATTCATTTTATCAAAATGTTTGCAACGTCCAGACGGAAGCATCAGAGATCCCACAAAGTATATATATACTTGATCGGCATCAAATTCTAACTCGATTTAAGCATATCCGTTTGTCCGTCTGCGTACTGCCTGTTGTAAACACTCTCGAAATGAAGCTATCAAGTTCAAATTTGGCCGAAATATTGGAAGTTCTTGTACGCAGGTTGGTATTGAAAATGGAGAAATCGTGGGAAGCGCAGCACCACGTAAACTGAGCACACATCTGTTTTCCAAACGCTTCAAGTGGAAGTTGTCATCGTAGTCACCGTAGTCATAATTGATAATAGATATTCTTACTCACTTAGCATTGTCATCTTCCATTCTTATGTCCATGCACATCCTCGATCATCTAGAGAATTCGATTTTGCATTAAACAGCGAAAGGTTTTAAGAAAAAATGCTAAAATATATTAATTACTAAAAACATGGGAGCAAGCATTCTGAAAACTTTACTTTAGACGCTATCGACGCTGTGAGACGTCATGTGCGCGAACGTATGCATATCTTTACAATGATTATAGGAGAAGGTAGGCAATAGCTTTTTCCAATGATATAATCTGATATAAAGCTACGACGGACTTTATAATAATACGGCTTTTTGCCGCGACGTATTCTTGTTTTACTTTTTTTTCAACATGCCTGCGTTACTAAGCGCTTGTCATGCTTCTATTATCTTATGTAATGTAAATGACATGCTTGTCTGAGCCTATGTGTCTTCTGTCTGCACTTACAACACCTTTTACTAATTTCTACTGTTTTATTATATGTTAAGATTTGTACTTAACTGTATAGAGACAAAGAGAACATTTTTTTGCTTTTCTTTTTAAATTAAATATTCTTTGAAACCATTTGCACACATTGTTTGTTGCTTTTCTGATTGTTATTGCTGTTGTACTTGTCAGTCATAGTATTTGTGTGTTAAAAAGTCTGTTTTGTGATGCGTGTTGTAACTGATAACATTTGTGCCGTTTGTATCTTTCACAGTTCACAATATCAGTAGCATTATAATGTTAATTTTTATTCTTGTTGCGTTATTGAAAACAAAAAAAAATCTAAGACACAAGAATGTTGTTAACCGATCTCTTTTGCTTCTGCTTCTGTTAGCCATTTATTTATTAATTTATTAGCTACAGTAGGCTAAATGGGAGAAAATGTTTTACAATAAAAAGCTTTGGGAAAACAAGCCACTACTACTTGCAAGCGACTGAATTCCGTTTCCATTTAAATTCATTCGTTGATGTTGTTTTAAGAATTGCGTGATGATATTAATTTTAGCAAACTTTAGTTTATTACTTTTATCTTTTAATCGTACATCTCGTGAAATAAGAGAAAGCAAAGGAGCATGATTAACAGACGTAATCGTGGAATATAAAGTAAATATGTTCGCATTTCTCTAAAGGGTTTTGTTTTTGCGTTTGCTCACCACTGTTACGTTGATATTTGAGTATTTATTGTTCAAAATAATTTCTATAAACTACAATTAGGAAAAACATTTTGTTTTGCTCGACTGATTGCAAGAACATGTTACCTCCAGTGCAACTGATAACGAGTAACAACCGTTCAAATACACAAATATATAGTTTCTCTTTTTTTTTTATTTGTTACTTTGTTTCTTTTTTATCTAGTAAGACTAGAAAGCAAAAACAAACGCGATAACATTCAAACGTGTTGCACATGTTACAATATTAACTAACCATGTAACGTTTGAAAGACTGCCTGACTCTTGTTTTTATATTAAAAGAATAACTTTTTTCTTATTTTCAATTTGTATGCAAAATTAGTGAAAAGCATTGCTTTCTTGAACGTTTCTTCGCTTTCTTATTAATGTCAACGAGTAAGTGAATTATATTCGACTGAATCGAATCATCAACATCCATCACCTATCCTATCCTAACAAGGGCTAAAAAAAAGTAGAAGGAAGGGAAAGAACTAAATTCTCACGCGCTATAGTTAGTTAGTTAGGTGGGAGCGACCGATTTTGTCTATTTTTGTAGAATAATAATTGAATCTTCTCTGGCATCAATTAGAGCTTATGAGTAAAGAGCGAAGAACCCAGACATCTCAGTTTTTGGTGCATTATAGACGTGTGCTTTGGCTGGTTTTAGTTTATTTGAAATCCCCGTCTGCCAAACTTCAAGCTAATGGCTTCATTTATAAGGTCAGGATAACGTTGATAATTGAAGTTACATAGACGGACAGAGGGACAAGCGGACATGCTAGAATCGATTCTGAGTGTACTGCTTATCAAGAACATTAATACTTTATGGGGCCCCCTAAGTTTGCTTTCTGCACATAAAAATCTTATATACGAGCATTTTTGTCAACTTAGGCAAACTAAACGGGTCCTTTCCTAATTTATTTATCACTCGTCATTACTTTTCTATCGCAGAATAGTCATTCCATCATAGGGTTTATTTACAATTCGTAGCAGATCTATTTACAATTTTCTTTTTTTCGTATTACCGCAGAAACTTTCATTTACAATGCTTCTTCTTCATTGCAATTTTGAGTGTCGACAGAGTTTTGTTTTTCGCAAATATTTTGCTCATTATATTTTACGAATCGTTGTTAATCTTCTTCACAATCGCCAGCTGCATGACGCAAGTAAGCCAACATGAATGGGTATTTGGTTTTATAATCCCTTGGAATTTGGTTTCTTACAAAATCGAGTTTTCATGTAAACTTAAATCATCAGGTGTGGTATTTTCATAACAGTACGTATAATTTAATTAAAGGGCTACTGATGCACTTACCTAGCTCCATCATATTCCTAGTAATCATTTTGTGTCTTAATGATGTTATGAGTCATTTGAGAAAGGTAGGGTGGGTTGCTAATCGTATGAAGATTTTTAATGCGTGCAGAATAGGAGCCCCCTTTAGGAATGGGTCTTGTTCGAGTCATTTTCCCATCCTTAGGGTATTTAGATCTGTGCGTCAACGTATGAAGAATTCCGATAATATTTGTAAATTTTTGAATGGAGCAGTTAATGTGGCAGTTGAAGTCCAGCTTAAAATCTGATGTCGCCTTAATTTTTCTGATCGATGTCATCATTATTATTAAACTTTAGGGTATGTGCTAGGTAATGTGAAAGAAGGCTCACTTAAATTTACGAAAAAAAAAAGATTGCTTGGGTTTTCTGCGAAATCTTGCACTTTTTAATAATAAGAATAAGAACTTCTGGCATATTGTTAATGACATTCTGCCGCAAAGTTATCAAAGCCAATGAAAGCGGTGGCATCAGCAAATATGGAAATTATACATTAATTTGGTGGTGGAGAGACGTGATTCTTGCAGACAATCTGCGTTGATTGCCACAATATATGAAGTCGATCCGATAAGAACGATCTCCATACGATGTTAATATTTTGATCATTTAATTTATACTTCCTTTAAAAGTAGTCTAACCACCGTATTTTCGCATTGTAACCGATGATTGACTTGTTACGTCTTTGTTATGGCTGCAAATGTCTGGTCAAGAAAATGGCAAATTTATATTCGTTTAACACAACATGTGATTAAAGGTAATTTCACAATAGAGGGAGAAAAGAAATAATTTTTTTTTTTCTTTTGACATCTTGTCTATCTAACCTTATTAATGTTTAATAATAATTCAATTCGGTTGCATGAATGATTTTTTCGTTTCTGTTTATTCAATTCAATAAATTTTTTTCTTGTTTCATTTTACTGCTTGGTTTAACACACTTTCGCTTTCCGAACAATATGAATATCGATGCTTACGTTCATGGCTAGCAATAAGCATTTAATTGTGTCTGTTGCCTTCCAATGTACACAAAAACAATTTTATAACAAAGCCGTGATGGTACAAAACACTATAAATATTGCTACTAACACATGCTTACATGTATATGTGAATTCACATAAGTGGTTAATATGAAGTTAAATAAAAATTGAATGCAACGAGAGAAGTGTTTCGTATGTTCATTTGTGCACCCAAAAAAAAAAAAAAAAAAAAAACAAAAAAAAAAAAAAAAAAAAAAAAGAGGAAAGAAATGAAAAACAAATACAATGGATTCTCTGGTTCTTTATAGGCTTTCAGTGCAAGGGCGAAAAAGGACAACCATGACTATGTCGAACCATCGATACATTATGGCATTGAATTGTCATTTATTGTTTGTCTGACTGCATGTGTGCCTGTGTGTGGTATTTATCTAGTTGTCACAACAATATATATATATATATATATATATATATATATATATATATATATATATATATATATATATATATATATATATATATATATATATATATATATATATATATATATATATATATATATATATATATATATATATATATATATATATATATATATATATATATATATATATATATATATATATATATATATATATATATATATATATATATATATATATATATATATATATATATATATATATATATATATATATATATACATATATATATATATATATATATATACATATATATATATATATATATATATATATATATATATATATATATATATATATATATATATATATATATATATATATATATATATATATATATATATATATATATATATATATATATATATATATATATATATATATATATATATATATATATATATATATATATATATATATATATATATATATATATATATATATATATATATATATATATATATATATATATATATATATATATATATATATATATATATATATATATATATATATATATATATATATATATATATATATATATATCATATATATATATATATATATATATATAT
>CCAG010001513.1:0-33376 GCA_001077435.1 Glossina morsitans morsitans
TATATATATATATATATATATATATATATATGTAATTGTAAACGATAAATATTAGTTTATTATTTTTATTATTTGTTTACAGGCAACACAGTTTCCGTTTCCGCATAATTGTTCATCCATTCAATACTGCTATGATTGTTCAAATAAAGCAGATGATGCGAGTAGCTCGAAATGCCGTTAAAGAAAGGCGCCCACTAAATGAAATATAGCGTTTCAATTTTTCTTATTTTACTTGGATATATAGTAAACGTTGAGACCGATTGAAAACTTTCAGTTTCCGAGTCTTAAAGATTGACTTCAATTTAAATTAAGAATGAGTCTGTTTGCTTAAGCTTTTCAATCTCAATAATATCTTGGATATTTACGATAATATATATGTCGCTACCGTCCGATTCCCTTAGTCGCATGGCAATATACACATCGTATTTTATGGTTTGACGTTGTAGAAAGGAATATATTTTGTTATATTGTTTGTAAGTTAAGGAAGATGTAGGAGAGAGTATATATGCAGCAACAAAGCTGATTCAGGTGATCTTTACAGAGCATTTTTATCGCTTCGATAAGATCGATTTTATTTTGTAAGGACAAGCTGTATATACACGATATTTCCAACGAAATTGATAACTACACTGTTTTTGTTCTTATCGTTTGGATCATTCGTATAGGATTCATGCTCAGAGACACTGCTCAGAGAAGGTCAAGCGAATTTCGTAGGCAATATATTTCCATGTCGATGTCAAGTGAAGCCTTAAATCGATTGACATCATTTGTCACTTAAGGATCAACAAAACTAACAACCTCGACTTCAAAGTCTCTGCAACGAAATTTTGCAAATGATTTCTAAAATACGATTAAACTCTCTTTTCACCTGCCGTATATGGCGCGAGATCATGAAGTTTTTCTGCTTTTTTGAAAATAAAAGCAAAAATAGCGTGGAAGATAGAAGGGAATAGCTGATGCCGACGATTTTATTCTGGTACTTTGGGAGTAATGGATCTCTCATTCGTTGATCAGTGGTGCTTAACACTTGTCATTTAACTGTAAGTATAAAATTTTGAGTCTGTTCCTCTCTGCCATTCATCTGGTGAAACTTTGTAATTAACAGTGTTAATGAACGGGGATAAATTTGCCGTCAATTTTAGAAGGCTGAGTAGGGGGATGTCTATGATCTATCGAGCGCCTTTGGTAAAAGTTGACATTATAGGAAAAGGTTTATCTTGGCATCTGCAATGAGATGATCGTAAATGCTTTCTTTAACGTAATTGCCAATTAAAGTTCTCTTCGTTCTTTTTCTTTGTTCTTATGATTCATTTTTAAATACTGTGAAACGCATTGACCGCAAGCGATCACAAATGCAAGGTGCCAACGATTGGACAACAATAACGATACATAATCAGCGATTTGGAAGTAAAACGATTTGTCTCCATAAACGGTGATAAGTTGGCAATCTATCAACGCAACATTTACTGTCATACATAAGCACACATATATACACACACATCTCTTATCGTTTCGCGATTGTACAAACACCATTTTGGTTTTTGGCGACATTCCTTTATACGCTTACAACAAATAAATGCATATGCTATAGACAAACGCATCCAAATGTATGTTATGTGTGACAATTGATTTGAAGTCTAAACATGTCGTTGCAATTAAAAATCGCTTTCAACAACAACGATGGTGTTAGTAGTTAGTGATTGTATTTGTATTGAGAATGCAATGTATTGCATTGTTTAAATTATTGGGCGAATAACGTCAACACCACCTTAGCACATTATGTGATAAGTTTCACAGATACGAATAATACAACAGCGTCAGGCGCAGGTGCGGCATTATGTTCAAAAAAAAAAAAAAAAAGAAAAAGAAAAACAGAATAAAAATACAATACACAGCAACAAAAACATATTTATATATGCATTGAGGCACGCACAAAACTCTTATAAAAGCCAGTGACGCACTTAACTTATAACGTCAACATTGAACGATTAAAATGTAAATTCTGCAGCGAATAAAAGAAAAACAAAAAAAAAAAAAAAAGAATTGAAAACTAAACAACACCATATAAAGGTGATCAAAGATCAACTGTATAACTTATAGCTAAACTACTTTTTTTAGAATTAAAGGTAAGGGAAAAATAGAGAAATTGGTCTCTTTTTTTATAATTTCCCCTTTTATTGCTAACATATGTCGAAGAAAATAAAAGATAATGAGACAACAAGAGACAATCGCAACATATTAGTGTGAGTTTTACAAATCATTACTTAAGCTAATCACAGCTAGTAGGAGACAATAGCATATGTCTCGTCATTTATTATGCATTGCATATGATATGTTTATATTTGGCAGACCAGTATGTCTGTATCGACATCGACATAGCCGTTGCCTTTGTTACTATCGTTTCTCTAGTATCATCTCTCAAGTAGTAATCAACACTTATTTTAACAATCACGCCGGAAATTGCCACTTGTTCTTGTTGTTGTAATTGTCGTTGTATTTTTATTATTATTATTATTTATGTCAATTGTTGCTGTTATCTAGTCATGTTTACCGCCTTATGCGTAGAAAGTGATGAACGTCTAACTAAGAAATGCACAAGTAACTTTTACGTTAACTCAATCCGTGTAAAAGATGACTTGGTGCACGTGTTGGTATGATATTAATATTATGCATAATTTTTATTAGCAGTTTTAGATTTTAAATTTAAAAAAAAATTTATATATATGTATATATATATATATATATATGTATTTAAATTCATTTATCTATAGGTTATAATGTTAAACACAATGTGTCGCCCAAGCGCAGGTGTTTTTCAAACGTTCACCATTAATATGTTAGAAACGTATCCCTTGAACTAAATTGTTGTTAAAATATGTTTAGTTTGTTTGGATATACATTTAGAGTCAACGTAGTTTGTACACATTGTGGGCAAAACCAAATATATATGACAATAAAAAAATAGTATTATTAAACGCTGTGCGAAGTTAAACTTTGTAAGTCTATGAGTATGCTGCGAACGTGTCCGTTAAAAAAAAAAAGAAGAAAATCAAAGAAATTTATTGACATAAAGTTCGAGATTAAAACATATATATCTCATAGCAATATTCCGCAGAATGGAAGACCGCTTCTTCTAACCGCTATTTTAGTGCACTAGTAAAAAGCAGTTTATGTACCAAAACTAATCTGTATCGTTTTTTTTCCTAATTTTTTTAAAGCCAATCAATATTTTTTCTAAAATCGGGACCACGATCGCGGTTTATGATTCATTTATTCTCACATTTGACATGACGATATCGAATCGTGAACCTTTTTGGTTTTTGTCTTTCTGGTTTAAAAACGATTCTGTCATATGAGCATGATGCAAGGCTTATGGCGAACTCTTTTATGGCAAAAGTCAATAGCTCAAATGCTCGGGCATATTATAACCCATCGCAAAGTGCGCCGTCATGGATTTCGAAGGATTTTTGCACTTATTGGACAAATTAAGTCTTCCTAATTGTGACTGAATGTTTGTTAAGCTGCTTGCATTTAGTAGCCGTTTCTACAATTCTCCCATACCTGCGATTCACGACGAATGCGAACCCCGCATGCGATCGGCCGGAATTGAAAAACATTGAAAAAAATCCCAATTGATGTATTTCAAGCACGTACGGGCAACTACTACATGCCGCTTCATTTCTCATGCTATTTTACAGTTCCCTATTTACGATCAGAAAAAACAAGAAAGACAAGAAAAGCAACAGTTGTCCAGAAATTCAAGGGGAACGCATGGGAGATGGCAAACACAATAACTAGCATACCGAACTTACTGTAGGGTTACTTTGTGTCAAGGAAGAGTGTATATGAGTATAAATTGAATGAGTAGAAGGGTCATATGAACTATAGCTTTCTGCAACACTACACATTTCACAAGCTTACCAACTTTTTTATCATCTAAATATATCTTAATAGCGTTACGAACGGTCTTAAGACTATCACTAATTTTATATCTATAAACAAGTCTTAAGTGTAAGTCGAAATTTTTGACATAAAAAATATTATTTTCTCATATTTAAAGATCGTCGGAAATATAAAAAGAAAAGGACATTTCGGCACCTCTCTCCTGAGTAGATGCTCTTATAAAAATAAACACTCTGATAACAAAATAAAATATAACCTTTTAAATTTTCTGAAGAAATTAAAAGACGCTCTTTGACAAGAAAATCAATTTCAGTAAATTTGAATCACGTTAGTTCATATGTTGGGCGTCCTGTCCCTATAAAGGTTCGCGTAAGGAAGTAAGCGTTTGCTTCGAAATAAGAAATAACTTTTGATATTTTATTAAAAAAGTAAGTAAAGGGTTGTGTTAGTCGAAATTGTGTACGATGTTTAATAGTCTGGTTTGAGGAGTACGAAATTCAAGTGAACACGTACGTAGGCAATCTAGAAACGAGGTTCAGTCTTTTCAAGAAGCTTAGAATCATTTAATTCCTTTTAAATGTTACCAGCTACTGTTTATCCAAAAGTCTGCTTTAGCCCGAATGAAAATTGGTCCTTACACTCCCATTTATCTTCACTTTCATAGCTTGTTTCTCATTTCCTTCTATAATCTAAGATGACATCCAAATGGAACCTATAAATTTAAACTATCGAACCAATCCAGTAGCTTAATAGTTGTTATTATAGAATATAAAAGTGAACGGTATTGCAAAATTTGATTTTCAACAGTACGACTCTTTTCAGCGTCTTTAAACGTATCCCAAAATTACAGGCGAAAGAGTTTGCGGTGATGTCTAGTTCTTAGAAAATGTCGACTCCAACCATCTCCGGTTAACTCGCTTCCTCAAAGTTGCTTTTTTTATCTCACGGATAATAAGGCATTACGAATTATTCAAATTCAATTAAATTTTTTCGCATGACGCCGGGTTATAGGCCTATTGGAACGCTTATAACGAATCCAAATTAGCGTAAATTCATTTAAAGTTGTGAAAACGAAACTTACAGTTTGGCATGCACTTTGCGTAACTTGGAAACATTCTTAAAGCCTGTATGTTTTTATAAACAAATGATACATTTTAAGGGTCACGAAATATCAAACAAGGGTAAAGCAAACGTGAGGACATAACCTCAAAGCAAGAGAACAAAAATCGAACATCCAAGTATGATCTCTATGAACTACTTTAGTTAACCAGTAGATATCGTTTCACTACTCCTTCACGTGTCCTTCTCCTCCTTCGTATCGTTTCACTGCTGTTTCATTTCGCTAGTATTTTCTTATTTTATACCTATCACCGAGTGATGATATTCATTTTGTCAACACCTTTGCAACGCCTGGATGGAAGCATCGTAGACCTCACAAAGTATATATATTCTTAATCAGCATCAAATTCTAAATTGATTTAAGCATGTCCGTCTCTTCGCCTATCCGTTTGTGTGTCTGTCTGCCTGTGTAATATCTGTTGTAAACATTCTTCTGGCCGCAAAAATATAGCTATAGACTTCAAATTTAGCAGAAACATTGGAAGTTCTTGCGTGCAGGTTGGTATTGAAAATGGGGCAAATCGGTCAAAGAACACGCCACAGCACCACGTCGACTGTATGTGGCCGATGATGTAGCACCTGTACAAAAATAGAAAAAGTTGACCATGCCTACCCAATATTATAGCGCATTTTTTCAAATTTCAAACATTCTATAAAGCATATAAATTGTTGACCAATTTCAAATTGGGAATGCACCTTCGCCTGTTCGTCTATCCATCTGTCTGTCTGCGCAACAGTGTAGTATTTGCGGTAAACATTCTCCCGTTAGCGAAAAAGAGGATATCACCCACAAATTTTCCAAAGAATTTGGAAGTTACGTAAACCCTTTTCAAGCACACGCCTACAACGCTCACACGCCTATGCGATCAAAATTTTATTTTGAAAATAGAAAAAATCAGCCATGCATTTATTTTTAAATTTTAAATTAGTTTGAAAAATTTAATAAATTAATCCTATGTTAAAACATTAAATATCCATTAATACGATGACGAAAATAAATGCGGTTAAGTTATGAACGTTATCATGTAATTACAAAAAAGTACCTGTAATTTGCTTTAGCTTAGAGAATTTAATAAAAGCTTATTTTGATCTTCACCGCTTAAACATTGAAAATAGCAACAGCAATAGTAACTACAATAACAACAAATCTACAACCAAACAGCAACAGCTACAAGTTAAACAGAAGAGTACGCGCACGCGTACTAAGCAGGCAGCTTAAAGAGTCAACTTGAAAACGCATTTGAAATGTGCGCACAAACACACATACATATGCACGCACGGATGATGGTTCAGAAAATTATATAAAAAACACCAATGCATACACAGAAACGATAAAACTAACAAAGCTGACACCGCTTATAAGTATTTAAAAAAAAAAATAATAATAATAAAACAGAAGAGTAAAAGAGGAAAAACCAGAAAAAAAGGAAGAGGAAAACAATTAAATGTTTACTTACTGCCACAAATGTGTTGCAATTATTTGCATATCTTGCCATCTATCCATTCATCGGTTGTTTGAACATGAACAAGCCACCTAAAAATATGAAAATATTGCAAACGTTTGCTCTAACGGTTGGCTGGATCGTTTGGTCCGTCGTTTAGGCGGTTGAGTGGTTTGACGGCAAATACATCGTGTTTTAGTTTTTCTTTATTTACATTCATTTATATATTTTTATTTATTTATTTATTTATTATTATACTAACACATTATGGTTTGTCAACTGTTTGCTAAACGGCTTAAATTACTTAAAATTTATATATATGTCATTCATACGTATATGCGCTTTATTCGTTTCCTTATCATATATATCCACACATGACGTGTATGCTTGGTAGATAGAATCTCTTTAATGTTTAACTAGCTTCATATGTGAATTAATGGTTCGTTTGATGTTAGAAAGCAAATAAAATCTTTATGCTCACTTTAAACATCTTTCTTAGATCAAACAGACGACTTCGGAATGAACGGGTGTTTTCTAATTTTCTACTTACTATTAACGTATTCATTGTCGTGTGTGTTTGTATGAGTATATGTGTGTTTATATTTGTTTATATATTTGAGAATGAATACCCGGTTGTGTGTTCGTTTGTTAATTTGCTTTCTAAAAACAATACCCATAGGCTGATACATACGAATGTATCCTAAATATATTACCATTAAGAGGTATTGGTTGGAAGACTTACTCACCTCTTAAATACTTCTTGCCACATTTCATATAAACAAATCTCACGCTTAACAAAATTTTCAATAATCCGTTAAATGTGTGCAAATATTAATATGATGATCAGTGAGTGAGTGTAATACAAGGTAGAAAATAGAAAGGGTAAAAAAAACTAAAAAGAGTAAAGGTATTGTTGAGATAAACAGGAATGAAAAAAGAAAAATAGCAATAAAATGAGAATAAACCTTTTAATTAAAAAAATAAATAAATAAGTAAATGAATAAACTAGTTTTTGGAAGGAACATCGTACAGATGTTGACGAATTTATTCCCCTTTTTGGTGTACATTTATTTATAGCTATGTTATTTAAATATTAATGCTTAGAAAAAATTCGTTCTCAGATGAAATGAATTTAATGTCGGTTTTTCTTAGCCAATTAATTCATTTTATCATTTCACTGCTTCGTAGATTCGGGAAATTCTTATATAAACTAATATTTGCATTTTTTCATATAAAGATCATAGTTAAGGTTATATGTTTTCTAAAGGGTTTGAAGAAAAAATTACGTAAGAATTGCTAAATATTTGGAACGCTTCGAAATGTATATTGCAGTCTCTATTAGATTCTTATATAGTCTTGATTAGGTTGAATAGCAAACTTGATTTAGCCACGTCTGTCTCTCTATACGTTTACTGAAATCAAGATAGTTATTAAAGTTTGTGTAGAAGAATAAAATTCAAATACATTTTTTTTCTTTTGTTCCGATCAATTTAAGTTTGAAAATAAGAAAATTGGCTTACGACCAACTCTACTCTAAATTATTTAAAAATCTAATAAGCAATTATGCCTTTTTCCTAAGTGTCGAAAAACTTTATGGTTTAAAGTTGAGTCTCAAATTTTTCTTTAATAAAAAATCATCTTATCATTTTCGCCCGCAGTTGAATTTTTGATAATCCAACTTTCTGTTTCAAATATATTGTGATATATATTCTCTTTACGAAATACGATCACTTTATCAAGTGAATAAATTTTCGCTTCATCTTGCCATCAAAACAACGGTGAATGCTAATGAAAATTAAAAACGTCGACTCAAGCTGAATGCAATTTCTCGTTTCAATCATAAATGTCTTATCTATTCATTTATTTATTCATTTTTGCCATCGTGCAACTCTTTCTTAAAATGAAGTTAGCAATTTCTTTTTTTTTTCTTCTCAATAATTGATAATTGAATATAATTTATTGTTTGAAATTTTGAAAATCGTGGATTTCATCTCCAATTAAGAATGAATAAGATTTCGAAGCTAAAATCGTTTGGGCTCTAAATTCTAGAGACAGGGCTGACAGCCCTATTTAGATCCATACAAATATGTAATGTTAAGAGAATCTATGCCAAGATAGCATCAAGGTTTAATGATAAATATCATAATATTATGTGGCGCTGGTAAACGCTTACTTACTTAGGCTAAAATATTGATATATTTTAATTCAATTACATATAATGAAATATAATATAATAAATAGTATTAAGTATTAAACGGGCCGGTAGGAATAAAGTTTCGGAAGTATTATCATTAAAGTACTTGCAAATGCAGATGTAATCAGTTCACAGAAAGCTGAAGCTGAAGCTTTAGACCTTAAATGAAGAGGTCTTCAAATTTGCGAAATTTGCGATTGGAGAAAAAGCCATCGGTATTGTCGGTAAGTTTTCCGATGCTATCATTTTAGTTAGTCAAAGTGATCTTAAGTCTCGCCGGTGGTTTTCCATATCGAGCAATAATAATACCTATAAAGCATATGGTTCAAAAGGACATGGTAGAAGAATGGAAGCAATTGTGACAGTAAATGAAATTTAGAAGCAAATGGTACTTGATATTCATTAAGTGTACATACTACTTTGGGAAGAACTCTAAAGTCATATTATCAGAAAAAGCAAGCAGAAGAAACAGCTGTAACGAATGATGTTATGCTTTATATTTGGGTGCGTTGCGGCCATTTATGCTTTTCTTTCATTTCAAATTTTTTATGATGTTGCGTGGCTGCTGCTTGCTCAAGAGAAGACGTTGAAGACTATAAAAACTCACTTAACGCCAGCCAACTACAACATTAGCTGGAAGTAATAAACAATAATATTTCTTTGCGCCTCGGTGATAATTATGTACTTAAAATTTTTTCACTTGCACCTTCGGCTCGCCCGTTTATTGTTTGCTACAATTCATGGTAATAGCTCAGTCGGTTGTGATGGTATTTAGCCTGGTTGTGCGTTTGCTGTCTTTAGCAAGGTTCCATAGATGGTTGCTTGCTTGGTTGAATTTGCTGAATGTAGGTATATATATATATGTATATATATATAAATAGATGGTTAAGTGTGGACGGGTTGGTTGATTGTGTGTTGATTTAATTGAATGTTACGGCATTTTGTACAATTTTGTTCTGAGAAATAGTCATAAAATATATAAAAATGTACATAAGCGTTTTTTGTTTATTTAATATTTGTTGATTTTTTTGTTTCTCACTTGGCGTAACAACATAAACATTAACAATAATAAGGATAAAAAGAAGAAAAACAACAGTAATTTTTAATATAGTAATAATAATGAAGGTGTTATGGTTAGGAGTCACTAATGTTTTATTTGGAATTACTTTATGCACCAAATGTCACATGGAATACCTTTTGGGAAGTGAACATCGGTAAGGAGTTGAGGGTGAAAAAAAGCGTGTGCGAAAGCAAAAGTCATAAAAAAGTTTACTTAATTGTTGACAAGCATATTATTCAACGAAAATACTTTGAAGAAAATAAGCAAAAAAAAAAAAACGATTTCTCAGTCATCCTTCCAGCACAAACGTGGGAACATTAAGATTTTAACGAAAGTTTCAACTCATCGCCGTATCAAAGCTCGCTTCGTTTTTGTAGTTATGATTATTATTCTCTGTTCATATATTTATACCAATACATATACAGCAAAAGAAGACTTACACACTTGTATGTATTGTATCAACATACGTATATAATTATAATATAATGTATATGTGCGTTTATATATCTGTGTCTGTACGTTTTTTATTTGCTCCGTGAGCTGGAGGTAGAAAATCTTCAAGAGATAGTACTGGTTCTTACTAGCAGCATACGCGATTCACCATTCATGACGCCTACATACTAAAAAGTACCTCTCACACTCTCCCCCGCGGGACCACCGTTAGGTATTACTACGCGGAGCCTGGTTGTCGTTATCACGCTTCTTATGGTGGGACCTCAGTGGAATACACTATTGGCTTCCACTCCCTCTGTCCTTCGCCCGCTATCTTTCAGGCTGCCATAGTTCTTTGAGCACTCTGCTTACAAAGTCTCCTATTGTGCTCCAGGCCTCTTTGCTAACAGTTAACCCCTCCAATATTTCACTCGGTTCTATTTAGGTTCTGCCATTCTTGAACTTTTTGCAGCGAAAGATGGTATGCTCTGCAGCTTCGTTCATTTCCGAGCATGCCGGGCAATTTGGCGAGTTGTCGTCCCCGAACCCGAACAGGTACTTTTGAAAACAGCTATGGCCCGTCAGGAACTGAGTGAGGTGGTAATTTACCTCATCGTGTGGTCTTTCAATCCATTGCATTATGTTTCATATAAGAACGAACGTCCACCTTACTTTCGTTGTTCTTTCCCATCGCGACTGCCAATTCCTCATCGAAGCTAGCCGCTCTTCTTTTTTCATAATCTCTTGGGAGGGGGCATTGATGCGGCCCTATTCATGGATGCGCCCCATTTTGTCGGCCACGGTATCGATTAGCGTGGCGCCAGAAATCACAAGCGCAGCATTCTCCGACACTATCCGGAATCCGCATATCTGCCTTAGCGCACTAAGACGATATGATACCTCAAACTTTCTGTACACTGCCTTCACTGCGAGTGCTCCGGCCCGAACTGGGCTTCCTTACATTAAGACCGATATTATCACCGTGGTTATTACTTTCCGATTGGCGAATTTCGGGACTTCGATATTTTGCATAATCCTCGATAACGACGCCTGAATGCCGGCAGCTCTCGCAGCCGCGTACTCAACGTGGCGCTTAAAGTTGAGTCGATGGTCGAGCATAACTCCAAGGTATTTCAAAGCTGGAGATGAATGCACCGTGTGTTACCAGACTCGTAAACGCATGTTTCCACGCGCTTTTGGCTGCTTATTATTACCGCCTCAGTTTTATGCTCCGCTAGCTCTAGCTTCATCTCTTCTAGCCACGCCTTCACTTTAAAGATAGCCTCGTCAGCCATCGTTTCTACCTGCGCGACGCACTTTGCGATCACACACGATTATTATATCATCGCCAAAGTCGATAATCGTTGCACCGGCAGGAAGATTAAGCTCGAAAACGCCATTGTACCGTAGGTTCCACCAGAGAGGACCAAGAACTGATCCCTGTGGGGTACCTGCTGTTATTTTATGCAACTCTTCTTCATTATCGCTATCATACACTAATATGCGGTTCGAAAAGTAGCTTGTTATTATCTCAAGTGTATACCTTGGCACCTACATCCTTATGACGGCTTTACGAATGATCCCCCAGTCTGCCGAGTTGAAGGCGTTTTTTACGTCTAATGTAATGAGGGCGTAGTACTTTTTATCGCCGCTCCTCCATCGGAGGCAAGCACTGCGACATGATTTATGACATATATCGTAGACCGTGCTCTTTTGAATCCGTACTTGTTATCCGGGAGAGCAAGTCTTTCTTCGGCCACGACTAGCAGGCGTTCGTATACGACCCTCTCCAATACCTTGCCCATTGCGTTTAAGAGGCAGATGGATAGATATGACGGTGGCTGTTTCGGTAGGTTATTAGCCTTCGGAATGGTGATTAACCTTTGCACCTTCCATTCATCTGGAAAGATACTGCCTTCCAGGCACATTTGCAGCATCGTAGCAGGTAGTTTTGAACCATCTATATCTTCCGTTCTCTTTGCTCTTTATATCGAGGATCGAGGGCCTGGTGATCGCTGTTTGTATACTCTTCCCTCAACGCCCACTTGCATCTCACTCCTAGGCCGTCGCTAACAAAAATGAGGTCTACTTTCGACCCTCTTCCGGGCTTTCGAAACGTATTCCTACGCCCATCATTCAGAAGAGACACTTTCAGCGCGGCGAATGCCTCCAAGAAGCTACGTCCTCTCGCATTGCAAGCCCTACTGCTTCACTCGAAGGCCCTTGCATTGAAATCACCTGCAATTATAACCGACAGTCTCTCTCGGATGTCTTCCACGAGTGCGTTTGGCATACGCTGGAATTCACCTTGTGCCCAACTTGAGGGAGCGTAGCAACTGCAGCAGCATAAATTTTTAGCTATCGCCTTTACGAATCCCTTTTGCTGGCAGTACACAGCCAATAGGGCTAAGTATGCGAGCGCCCAAATTGCTCTTTTTGAACGCATCGGTTACCCATGTACCCTGCTCTGCACTTCGATTGGTTCGCTCAATAGCGCCAGCTCCACCTCTTTCTCAATGACCGTTTGCCGAAGTAGGTCACGAACTACTTCGTCGTGGTTAAGATTAATCTGCATCATCTTCATTTCCGCGCTCTAGTAGCCAGTGCCCGCTTTTTGCTTTGCGCCCACTTTCAGCATCTCTCTGCAGAACATGCAAGAAATCTCCTTAGTGTAGTTTTTCGTAATATGGCCTTCCCACCACACCTCCGACAAGCCTTTGATCGGGCAGATGAGCCCGCACATTGTCTCGCCATATGCCTAAGGGTAGGCGCCGGAAGCATCTCAGCAAGGGTATGCGCGCTTTGGTCCTACAGATCACCCAGCCTACGCGCAACGTTCCTCCGGCCAATAGTTTAGCGGCTTCATCCTGTTTATGCGGTTGCCACCCCGTATTGGCACTTAAGTGCATTGCTTATGTCCTCCTTGGTGGTGACTTTGTCGATGTGTTTGCATCGATCATTTTGCGTTGTTTCAGACACCTGACTTATGCCTCCCTTCCTAAAAAGGAGCTCACTGCCCCTCTCAGCTGTGCCGCTTTCCCTCCGCTCTGGTTAAGTTGCAATGAAATCTCTCTTTGGTGCGTTTTTCTTATTTTCTGCACCGCCTCACCAAGCTGACTTAATTGCGGTTCGTCTTCAACCTTACGGAGCATATCCACGTAGGGGAGTTTGTCTTTAGCTGCTATGATAACAGCATCGGGTCTGCCCTTAGGAGTTGTCTTAAGCCGATCTGCCTTTCTCTTCTTCTTCATTTTGGCTCCGACTGTCACCCACTTCCCGTCCTTCCGTGAGTGGTGGCCGGCAGTTACTTGTGCCGCGTGTTCTTCGGCAGCCCCCGGTATGGTGGCTACGTTACGGCGTTTGGCAGTCAATGTGTGCACGTCCCCGTGCTGCTTACGTTTACGTGCACCAAACCTAGATACGATCTTGGCCAGCGGCTGCGTTCGTGTCGCACCGCTTGAATTCTGTAGCAGCGAAGTTTGCGAGCCACCGTCAGTTCGCTTCATCACCTTTTCCGCGTATGTGCGCGGCGACGTTTGGAGACTCTTACCACTAGTCTCCCTACGGCTAGCGCTTGCGGCGTCCTTTTCAATCCGGCATCTTTCATACATCGCCGTCTATTGTGTCGCGCATTTGTTGGTTTATGTGCCGCCTTTTCCATCATACTCCTGCAGCATCAACACCAACTCTTCTATATAGCCGCCCAGCTTTACGAAGGCTGCCTCGTTCTCCGCATCTACTGATCTGTAGTTGGCCTTTTCGGGGAGCGTTTCTCCGAGATAGGGCTGCGTTTGCAAGTTTTTCCCGCGCTCTTTGAAGGGCTTCTCTTCGCTCTCTCGGACGTGACCCCTAGTGCCTTATGGTGTATTAGTTTTTTTATTTGAAGAAATCATTTTGGTTGGGCCCCAACTGAGAAGCCGTTGTCCGGTTTCGTAGGTGTATTGTTCTTAACGGACCCCATTGTTATCTATGCAAGCAGGGAGGCCATGCGAGAGTTAACACTAGCCCGTATGAGACTAGCGTCCAATGCCAGGTCCTGCTTCCTACACCATGTAACGACCTAGAGCATTCTTCTCAGCATTGCCAGATTTTAACGGGGCGGAGCCAGTGATCAGCATCGAAATGGCCCTAAAGCCATTTCGACAGCGTGTCACCCGTTCTACTCATGTAACGTAATACTGCCACCACCAGCTAATAACGTCAATTTATATACGTTGCCCGATATATCATAATCAAGACTTCGCCGGTTTCAGCCTTCATGCCACTCATAGGCTTACACCACTGGTAATTCTTCATTTGCTGCCACTCACTTTCTGTGGAGTGTGGAGCACCTACTCGAAGGACGGTGCCTACTCGTGCTGTTGCCGAAGATTCGCAGGCCTTTTCAGTCGATCCTCCTCCTCTGCCGCTTTTGCTCGGGGGCTGCTTATTGGTTATTCGCTGCTAGCCTAAAAATATATCCCAAGATACGTGCAGCCTGATTACTATCCGCCACCCGTAATCCCCACAGTAACCCCACAGTTTTTTTTGTGAGGTGGACAACCATTAACAGGCGCCCATTAGGACAGTGCGAGACTTTAATCCGCTAAAAACCACCCGTCCTATTCCCTACCTCGTAGCACGACCTTGTAGGTATACCTTCACAGGGAGGGTAGCCGCTTAGGCACTACTTAAAAGCCTACGTTGACGTCCTCTTGTCTTTGTTTTCTCATAACTCTCGCACACTCCTACCGCCTTCCATATTTTCAGGTCGTGCAACATATTTGTCACAAGATTCCGTCTGTAGTCTCTGTCCTTCGTTGTCTTCGATGCACTCACAAAAATTACAGAATGGGTCTTACTCTATTTTAAACCTACTCAAAAATGATCTAAAGCAACCACTGTCGCTAATTAGCTGTGTCAAATAGAAGTCCACCTCACCCTGTTGCCTATTCACCCAAGGCCGCAAATCTGATACGACCCGGTGCGTTCGTCTACCCTTACTCGCTCCAGCGCTCCTGTCAATCTTTCACCAGTCATTGTTTCGCTCGTTGCCTAGTCGGTTTAACTGTAAAATTCAGCCCTATACATACTTTCTTTAGCTCGCAAGTCTATTGGTGTCATGCCTTCGATAACCAATCCCGCACCTTCCGTCACCATCCGAAATGCGGCGCACACCCTTAAAGCGCATAGCTTGTATGCTGATTGGATGTCCCCCGCGTATGGCGAGGGTGGTTCTCCACACCGAAGAGTCATACATTATTGTCGCAGTTACCACTTCTGCGATCAGCTTTCTACGGTCTTGCCCGAGCCCCGCAAGTTTGGCACTAAGCGCGCCAGCGACTTTGCTACCTTCGCTGCCTTTTCGCACGTGTATTGCAGATACCATTTAAACGAAAGTCTGCAGTCGATCATCACTCCTAGGTATTTTATGGCTTCTTGTGTTTGTATCTTCGTATCTTCCACTTGGAGAGCTACTTTCTCAATCTTCTTCTTAGAAAAGATTAATATAATAAAATATAATAATACCGCTTCTGTTTTTTGTTCCGCCAGATCGCGGTTTTATTCGCTACAGTGGTGATTTCCTCCAAAGTTTTTGCCGCGATAGTTACCACTATATTGTCAGCAAAACCCACGATGGAATTGGAAGTCCGACAGCCCTTTAGAGCTCTGCGGTGACTCTTCTAAACTGTAGTCTGAGCTTAGCTCTGTGTGTGTGTGTATGTGTCTGTGTGGAGGGGAAGGGGGAAAGGGTATTTTAAAAAAAGACCTACTAAGTGTTACGTCGGAAGAATTGGCTGAGCTTCAGATGAACATCTTTATTCATTATAATTTTACCGATGCCTTCTATTAGAGTCCCGATTTCTGGTTGGCTCAGTGTTGAAATCACCAATTTTCTTTGTGTCAATTTCTCTTCTATAGCTTGGTTTATAATATCTCTTTCTCGCTCAATCGAAAATATTCAACCCTAAACCACACTCAACAATTTTATTCTGATCCACGCACTTCACGCAAGATCAAATGTGTTGTTGTCAAATGACATGTTATGAACGTGCTGCCAGGAACAACCACTTCAAAATTTGCAACAACCTTTCGACCAAGTGTTGAAAAATGCAACATTTTCTATTCACTCATCATTAAATTTCTCTGAACTGCAATTTTTTCACTCTATTGCCCACGTCTGTACTTGCTTGGTGTATTTCTCTTCTCTTTCTCTTAATCGACTTATATGCTGCTGGGATTACACCACAATCCTATCATATATGCAGCTTCATAGGAAATAATAAGGAAGCCATTATGTACCCACAATGCGCAAAATTGTATATTAACCTTTTTTATGTACATATGTTTAAAAGTTAAAGCCGCGATGTTTGACTGCTAAGGAGTTTACTTGGGGACCAGCACTTATTGCTGTGTTTTTACTATAATATATAATCATTTAAGCTTTTGGTAAGAGCCTATGCTATGCCTATGGCCTATGCTATCCCGCAGTCTTCATAATGTTGCATGGGATCCTATCTCGCCTCGGAGCCACGTTATTCTTTTCGCCATTGCTTCACCACTGCGGTTGTAACCGGATCTAATTCCTTATTCTGTTAACGAATCTGTTAAATTCAGGAGTTTTCTATTTCTAAAGTCGCTGGTCACAACGTTCACAAAGTAATATGGTAATCTGGATTTTTCGCTTCTTGAGGTTATATGTTGTCAGTCGACGGAGTGGAAGGCGCTAGGTCTTTATTCTTACCCTTCCATTGTTTTCTTTCTACAGCTGCGGTTGCTGCAGATGGTACTAAACGACGAAGCGTTTTTCTTCCTGAATTCAAATTGGTAGGCAGATTTATTGCTATCTCGCGACCTTTCATATACGGTCGCAAATTATTCTTTGAAAGATTTTGCACCACTGCTGGGTGGATAGATTTACAAATTGAGGGATGGCTAGCTGGGTTAGTCAACTTTGACAGCTGAATCAATGTGTAACGTGGGGACTGTGGTTATCGCGAACTTCCGAGAGAAGGCTAAACGATGAGGTTTAGATGGACTTCGATAGCCACCAGTGTTCTATAAAAGATTGCTCACACCCCACATCTTTCTTCTTCTGGTACTTCACGGATAGTGGGGCTTCTTCAGTAGGGGTTGTACTATGTAGAACAGGAGGCACGGCTATTAGGGCAGGTGTTCACGTTAAACTCGACTGGAATCGGTCACGTACGTTCGGAGGGCCAACTTTCCCTGCAAAGAAAGATCCTACCTTCTTCCTTGCATATGCCACAGCGCGGAGGTTTTACCACTCCCTCTAGCTTTGTGGCCGTCTCAATTCCACTTTACACAGCATCGGCAACTGCCTACATCTCCTTTGCAATTTATAGAAGTAAGAACCACCTTCACACCACTATAGTATTTTGCACTACAGCATTCTCTCTAACCCTGCTTACTACACAGCCAACTTTAGTTATGCCGGTGTACGTTTTCCTAATTGCCCCTACGGTATCTTTGTTGGCGTTAAAGCTGCTGAATTGCTTAGTACGCCTATATGCAGGCTTCTGTCTACTGTATATATGCATGTATACGGTGTGTGTACGTATATAAGTATATTTGCTGCTTATGTATAAATGTTTTCAAGTTAAAAGTGGTGACGGTTCACTTTTTTACTGAATTTGGACTTTGTGCTAATGCATAAATCATTATCGTCATCATTCATATAATAACTAAATTGTGTATAGAAATGAGCTAAAGAATATTGTTTGCCACACATAATAAATTGCTGTTCGAAAGCTAAAAATATTTTTTTGTCGCTTATACAATATTAAGACTTTGATTACCTTCACTTACGATACGGTAGCTAAACCAATATGCGTCATTCCTTTTGTATCCATCATACGCATACACAGGCGCACATGATTTCAGTTGTTGTTTTTTTTTTTTTTTTTAATTTTCTAATTTTTATGCAGCTCAACAATCGAATTTTTTTTGCTGTTGTTTTTCTTTTTTTAATTCCCTTTTTTTCTTTTCATTTATAAATCATCATTCAATCACAATTGCATACACATATACATGTAAGAAATCGTTTCGTTAGCATTAGCAATCATATACATGTGTTTTTAAGCCTAGATCTGCTCATTATTCATATGATCACGTATACGTTCACAAGCACATTTATAATAAACAGTCAGATTATATCTAGGGTTCCTCGTCATAGGAAAGATGTCGGGATGAAAAGAAACCTACTTTATTCTCTTTCATGTTAAGTTCTTTACAAAGTGGTGTATGGTTTATAATCTCATTATGCTTGACTGTGTGCAAGGATAAGTGATGTGATGCATATGTGCGAATAACAATGTAAAAGTGAACTTTTTTTCTTTCAAATATAACTTGTGACTACGTAACTACAGATGTACGTGTGCGTATGTGTCTGTATATGTACGTATGTAGGTATTTATACACGTGTGCACGAATGTACGCATGTGTGTATATGTGTGTGTGCGATTTTGTATAGCTCATAATGCGCACGCGTGCAGTTTGTGTGTTTGCTGCTGGTATAATAACGTTGCCATCAATACCTTCACATTGTATGGCTCATTAATATCACGCGATTTTATAAATGTTGGTTTTTGTTGTCGCCAAACGTCACTCAACAAATCACTTATATGCCCGTTCACCTGACATTCACTCACATCCAAGCACATATTGAAAATATTATTTACTTTTCTTTTTTTTTAATAGTGATGTTACTTACGTTTGACTTGATGAAAACTTACATTTGAGTTGACTCGTATTTGTTGATGCTGAACACTCGTCAAACTATGGCATTTGATTGCTTGATCGAGCGAAAACTCGACGATATTCGGTAGTTTAACACATTATGTAACGTAAATATTGAAAATCATATTCATGTACAGTCTGATGGCGATTTTTAAGTAACCATATAAACTAATAACCAAATTTACTTACCCTTTTAACAAATATTTGTAGCGCCTACAAGTAATACATGGGTTACAAATAAGTTACTAGGAAACGTTTGCATATTCGAGATTGGCGTGAATAGCAAAATTAATAAACTTAGCCTTGTTTCACTGTATCTTTGGTCAAAGTTTTTCTTATCATTGCTGTCGAATTAAAGGAAACAAAAAAAGGCTACTAAGATGGTTCATGGAACTATCTAAAATTATAGAAGAATTGCAAAACTTTAGTATTAAGCTTGAATATGATGAAGAGAGATCATTTATATATATTGAGCACAATCCCTTCTTTTGATTTATCTAATAAATGAAGAGAGATCGTTTTTATACATTGAGCACAATTCCTTCTTTTAATTTACCTAATGTTCAACCCTAATACAAAAGTTTTACAATTCCTCTATACTTTTCGATTTTTTTCGTTCTTAAATTAGACAAAAGGAAAATTTGCAGACTTTGCAGTTCCATGAACCATCTTAGCAGCCTTTTTTGTTTTCTTGTTGAGACATAACATTTTCCAGAAAAAACCAAACTTATTTGTCGATCTATTTAATGATTATGTTCTAAATTTTATTATGTTAAACAATGTATATGTGTTAGCGCCGTTCATTTACATTTGCAGAGATGCACGCAAGTTATATATGTCGCCATCTTTCGGGCAATTCGTAGATATCAGATCAACGAAAATCGTGCCCTTTTGCAGCGAACCGTTTATTAAGTCATTTTTCACATCTTCTTATGAACCCAAACACAGCTCAAAAAATGCATGACTCATAAATGTAAATAAATGGTAATCGGAAAGAGACGAGTCTCTTGAGGGAGCCGAATCCGTATTAATGGACGCCGTGTAAAAATTGTCTTATTTTTGCTTCTTCAATATTTTGGTCGTTTTTTGAACAGCGAAGAGTGCAAGTCGATCATTTGTTCTTGATAGTGTTTAGTATTAACCGTTTCATCAGGCTTTAACATCTCATAAGACACCATTCCCTCCTGGTCACTGCAAACATAAAGCATCGTTGTCCTGCCAAACGGATTCGGTCTTGTGGACGATGTGGATTATGCGCCTAAGTCTGCCCACAATTTTTTGCATTTGAGATTTTTTATACAGTGATGATGCACTGAAAAAACGCTTTTCTTTTATACTCTTTGAGGCAAAAATGTGTGCTGACTACTTATTGGCACAAATTTCGACAGCAAAATTATATTCAACATGGGACAACAAAGTGCCACATATGTCAAATGTTTACATTACACCTTGTAATGGCACGCTATCGCGTTTTTCGAATCCGCCATTAAAATTTGTACACCTATGTATGTTTAAGAATCTTGTAATAAGCTTAAGCCAACATTGAAAAGGCGTGGGATATAGCCGATAATGTCATTAGCGATAAAACGCATCACCTATTAACGCTTATTAACCATCATTTTCTCCCAATAGACATTGGAACAATTAATTGTCGATAAAGTCAGATCCCAACGAGTCAACGCTATATGACACACAGTTCGCTAAAATAATCTCAATATCAAAAATGAACTTCGGCGGAGGTAATCTTAATAAAAGAAACTGCATAGAAAGTCTATGGAATAATATATACATCGTATAAACATCAACGCAGCTGCTGAACATATTCGGTTAGCACGAGCCGTACATAATGTTTAATCGGTAAAGTAGAGGAAGAAAAAAGTTTAACCCGTTATACTTGCGTAAGCTTAACAATAAAATAACGTGTATCGCTATGCAAGTCAAAGTTAAGAATGGAATAAAAGTAAGGAGTTTTTTTCGTATAAAAGAACTTTTTCGCACCGTCAACTAATGGTTTTTTTAGAATAGAGCTTTCTATTGGAAGTGATCGTAAACTCCGGCCCAATTTACTTTTAGTTGCATTAAGTGTTTGGCTAAAACATGTCAACATAATGTGAACAAACAAAAATACATGAATAAGCATTATAGGAACAGACAGGCATAAACTAACTTAAAAAATGATTTTGAGTCCACTGGTATAATGAAAGCTGGGCGTACCTCAAAGCATATCCACGAATACTATAGGACTTCAAAAGTTACATTCCGCTTGGGTGGTCATAGTTTGATATTCAAAGTAATATATTTTCTTATAATAGTTTAATTTCATAATGTAATTTCGAAATTTTCTACATATATATTAACTTTACCTGCGCGAAAACCCGTGCGCTCTTGGTAGAAGAACTTCAAAATTTCAATCGGTTTGCATTTTTTGCTTTATTTTGAGTATTGTAGGCTTTCTTAGAAAAACATTCAGTTTTTTTCATTATTTTTCCTCTGTCGGCCATTTGCATATGAAGCATTGCATATATATATAAAATGAATTTGAGATCCATGTTCCTTGTAGGCTCTAAATTATACAATACGTTTGAAAATTTCCATTTCTTTCACATTCAGTTTAGTTCTTCAACTATGAAAGAACGAATTCTGAGAAGGATAGAAGTTTTTTTCGAAAGTGATGTATGGAATAAAATCCAACATATTCGTACAGTGTCTAGTAAATATGTTGAGATTTATCTACGTTCAGATACTAACAGGAGAAAGACAAAAGTAGAATTTGTATATATTATATATATAATATATCTATATTTGATACTTGCATGTATATTGATAATTTTTTCACTAGCGATCTAATCATCGGCCCATTTTCGCAATTCTTCAGAATTTCGAAGTCGCATGCCAGCCAAGCAATGCTGCATAGATTTGTACAAGTAATAATCAGAAGGCGCTATGCATGGTGAGTACGCTGGTTGCGGCAGAACTTCGCAGTCGAGCTGCAAAGGTCTGCCTTTGACAACTCTTGCAGCGTAAGCGTTGCCATGGAAGAGGATGACTTTGAATCTACAAACCGCTTTTGCTGGTCTTTTTCGCAACAATACATCATTCAATTTGTTCAATTTACGTCGGTAGACATCTTCAGTAACCGCTTTACTCGGTTTTAGTAGCTCGTAATACACTATACACTTTTCATCGCCAGTCACAATACGCCACTGAAAACTCCTACTTTTTTGCCTAGCAAACAATGAAGCCGCCTTATTGAAACGGTTCGAAAGAGAATTTTCAGCCAATTCGTATGGTCGTCATATTCATTTCTTTTGGATCTTTTCCATCGTATATAAACGTCTGGAAACAGTCGAATCATTAACTGCTAAGCTGTTCGAAAGCTCTTTAAGAGTTTGAGCAGAATTTTCGTGCAATAAGTTTTGGAACCCATTGTCCTCGAACCTTTTCGTTCCTTTAGGCCGTTCTTTGTCATTGACCGAAGTGACCACTTTTGAACCATTGAAACCAAGGCCGAAAATTGGGGTATGATGGAGCAGCGTCATCATTAGCTTCTAAAAGTGTTTAATGGGCTTCGGCACCTGGTTTCTTCAAATCAAACAAAAAAAGTAATTAATGTGCGTGTGATTAGCGTCTGTGTACGCAGAATAAGTTAATAACACTAATTGGAAAATTGTTATTTTATGTAGAGAAACGTCAAAATCATCGAATTTACCCTTACATGCATTGTTGTCCCGCAGTGCTTTGATCATTTTCACCAATACATGCCGCTGATCAAAGTACCTGCAAGGTATATGCACAGTTTTGTACATTTTGGTTTCACGGATCCATAAGAAATTTTGAATTTTCTCAGCTAATTTCGCGATATATTTATGAAAATATAAAAGAAGATATTTTCTGAGAGAAAACTTGAACGTTTGACGATTAGAGATTTTCATTTTATTAATCTTCAGGAAATTGATAATAACATATTTTTATTCTCACGGAAAACTTATTAATTATTTAAAAAAAAACATAAATTTCAGAATCAACGATATGTACTTAATCCCCTCATTTGATTCGCTTCTACGTGTATTCATTATCCCACACCCATTCATTTTGTGGTCATTTAAAATTCATTCTGTAATTTTGCTCTCAATGTATGCATTTACTCGCATAAGTATGACTCTATATATTAGTGTGTGTGTGTTGCGCGCGTTTGTGTATGTAAATGTGTATATATAGTCCATTACAAAACAAAGTTATTGTAAAACAATAAATATTTATTGCATACAACATTCCGTTTATTTATTGCAACAATTTCAAATGATAATTAAAGCATTTAATTATCGCATACAACTTGAACTCATTCAAATTGTGAAGAAATTAAAAAAAAAAAAAAAAAAAACAGAAATGAATAAATAAATACAAAAATGAAATGCGAAGCAACGATAATACAAAATAACGCCATCTGCGCGTGTATATGTGTAAATGTTGTCATGTTTAACAGTAAGCGTTGATGACCTTTTGCGTGTGTACATTTGTATACAAACAACAACAGCAGCAAAAATAACAACAACAAGTGCTACAATGTAGCATATGAAGGCCAACTAAATTTATGCTGAAATTGTAGCCCTCGACTATCTTCTTTCCTTCGCTCGATACTTGCAGCCATTCTATATATGAACATAAATAAGTGCACTAGACAAATATAACTGTGTTCACGTACCGTCGCAAATGCAGATGTTCATTTACAGCTTTGTTTTTGTGTGTATGCATGTGTGCGTGTTTGTGAATGTGGGTGAACGGTGGGTCTAAAGGTTTTACTTGTTGGTGAAGAACACGGAATAAAATCTAGTCAGATAAAATTAACATTAACACAATATCTCACAAATGCTTCGGGTTGCATGCTATCTTCAAGTAAAAGACGAATAGTCTTCTTCTCTCCTTTTGTACTTTATCATATAGCAAATTTTTGTTGTAATAAATAAAATTTCTAATTTTCTTCTTCTTTTTGTTTCTGAAAATTTACACTCTTGCCTAGCGGGGGTGTCTTGCATAATCCACAGAGCTGTTTCCATTTCGTGTTCATCCACGGTTTAAGACCACTACAGTTACTACTGAAATGAAGTGAATGTGTAACGTCTCCAATGATGAGATCGTGTATGTTGTTACAGTTATTCGGTGTTGTTACAAGGTAAGCACATATAATTAGTTTAATTTGAAAGTTAAAAAATAAAACTAATGTTAAACGTAACAATAAACACGTTTGTTTATGAAATAAACATGAAAGTTCATAAAATTAATTTACTACATTCCCCTGAACAAACACTGGCCAATGTACATCTTGCATTGCAATGAATATTTCTTCTGTTTACTGCTTAAAGTCTTTGAGTTAGTTGTTGTTATATAAAAAAAAGGTCGTTTTTTCCTTCTGCTCTGAAGACTGAAAAGAATCAAATACAATTGAAAATTTATACTAACCTTATATATAGGCTTTTAATGCCTTTATTCATCTAAAGAAAAAGTCTCTGCGAATATCATAGGTAATCGGTTTGTGCTCGGCAGCAAAGTAAACAAAATAGTGCTTATATTATACACAGTAAGAGGAAAAAAATGATTTTTGCTTAATTATATATAGTAATTACGACCTCACTTTGTCGTAGCTTATGGTGAGTGTTTAGCCGATAAACGCTTACCGATTGGCCAAACACCCACTACGCTATGGTCTCTCAATATCACTTTTTCTACCTCCTTTCTCTACTTCTTTTCATCCCTACATACACAGAAAAGACTTCTAACACAGATTAAAAATAAAATTTTGGAACAATCTTTAGAATAATCAAAATCTTGTGTCTACGATAATTTGGAGCTGCCAAGTGAGCCAAGTTATATACATATTAGTGTCTACAGAAATTAATTAGAAAGTAGGTAGAAATAGATACAAGTCTCATATTAAACTTCCAATGATCCATTGCTTTGCAGATGCGTACATAGGGCAAATAATTAATAAATGTTGCGAAGCTTTATTTGTACAACATTTCGTTATATTGGGAGACAAACAAAGCCTTCTTCTCAACATTTTATTTCGCTTTCTTTCAGTGTCTAACATTCGTTTTTCTTTCAGTGTGTAAATTGGATAAATACATTCAAAATATGGCTACATATATTAAATTTGTCTTTGCATCTGTAGCATCCGGAAATATCTATTATAAGCCCTTTATGAAGTTATGTTGTCCGTCAGCCTAATAACGGCAACATTTATTCATGTTTCTGTTGTGGTAATGTTTGAAACAGTATAAATTAAGCAAAATACCTAACTCTCTATATGTTCCACCGATTAGGTGGCAAAGATACCTGAAATAGCTAAAGAACTGAAAAAGTTTGTTTAGTTATTCGATTCTTACTTAAGACAAATTTAAGTCAAAACAGTTTCCATCGGTGCATATGTCTAGAATGAATCAAGTAGCAAAGATTTTATACTTTGATTTAGGTTATGGTTGGGCGTCCAAAATTCAACCTTAACAAATTACAATTTTTCACTGGAGGATATTTTTTTTTCACGTTTATTAATTAAGATATTTTTTTATTGCCTTTTCTTTTTTTAAATTTCTTTAACACTATCTCGGTTTAGTTTGTATCTCATAAAAACATTAATAATGTTCTTCCGTGTAGTCTGTCTGGTTGAAATCAACTGCATGCACAATATTCATTGTAGCAAAGTTTAAGTCAACCGATATAGCAGTGAATGAGGTGCATGTTAACATTTGTACAAAATAACTTAAAAATGAAAAGAAAATCAAAATTCACATATTAATGACATGATTTGTTACAGTTCTACTAATCCAAAGAAATATACATATATATATATAAATAAAATATATATTTATATGTATATGCATATATATATATATATATACATGTATATTATATGTATATTATATAAGTATATATATATATATACGATCAATAATTCACGGGACCGAGGCATAAATATTATCTTTAATAGAGAATCCATATTATGTCGATCATCAAGTTATATCAGTCAAAATTTCACGTCACTTCAATTCCTTTATACCAATGTACAGAATTACAGCGATTTCAGTGACGCTAACTTTTATTGCTGTGAAAATAATGGAAAAATGCGAATTTCATGTAATAATTAAGCATTGGCTTTTGATGGTAGAATAGGGCGCTCGTACACACCATTGACTTGAAAACTGTTAACTCAATTCTATTCCATCGAAATCACAAATTCGTCGCTGATTTAAATTCGTGTTGATTTAAAAGAGATCGTGCGGAAACCAAAGATGATGCTCATCGCTGTGAACGCCCAAAGGACACGTTACACCAGGAATCATGGAAACAGTCTCGAAAATTATTTTCGATAACCGAAAAATTAAATTACAATATAGCTATAGGATAGCCGACATCTTGAAGATATGAAAAGACTGTATACTCATTGTTTTTCATGAAAATTTTGGGCGTGATGAAGCTGTTTCTAAAATCGAAGCAGTGGAACGAATCAGCGATCAAGTTGATCGCTATAATGGCGAAATTGCCTCAGTTGCAGTTGATGTTGCCGCACCTACCGTATTCTTCAGACCTGAACACCAGAGACTATGATCGACTTGCAAATCTCCAAAGGGTGTCACAGGGACAAAGATTTGGATGAAATGATGTGTTTTGGAGGGAAATTGGAGCATGTTTTGACGGTTTTATTGTAGAAAACGCTTTTAAATATTAAACAAACCTTGACGTGATTGTATTTCTCTTGAAGGAAACTGTGTGGATCAATAAAATAAAATTTTATATAAAAAAAAAAAAAAAAAAAATTAAAAAAATGTATCTTTCTTAGTATTGGGAATTATTGATCGGTGTTTTGTATATAGGTATATTAATTTTTTTAAAAATGTTTTTCCTTTTTTATTATCAATTGCATTAAATGTAAAATATAAAATATGCGTAGAGAGAAAAGGAAACGCATAACTTAATTTTGACACCCTACTAAATCAAATCGCGTTTAAATTACAAAACTAATTTTAAAACTTTTACAGAATATTTATACAATCTTTCTGATACTAATTAACACACATTTATGCACAGAAGTAAAACTACAACTATCATGTTTAACTTTTAGTTTTATTTTTCATTTCCGTTTTAGGTAATTTGGAAATTTTTTCTGTGTAATTTAGATGTAAGCACTTTTTAACGTTTCGCACCTGCCTACAAAATATCAAACCTATACTCTTTTTAAAAACCAGTAAAAGCAGTAGCGTATTGACGGTGACCTTTTTAAAGCCCTTTCAAGTATTTAAAGTAATAAATATTAGTACTCTGTGTCAAATGGGTGGTCTGTGTTCTTTGTTTGTTTTTCTATTTTTCTATATATTAACATCATACACTTGCTTATTACCTAAACGTCATATTACATCGGTTTTTAAAACGAAGGCAGGTCATCTTGAAGTCACGCAAGCGTAATATTTACAAATACGTTCACAGTACATAATCTCATATATACACTCAAATAAACATAACGTTTTGCGTTGAATGATTTTAAATGAAGTAAAAAACCATCCTCTATCCCTCTCGCTCTTTCTCACTCTCTAAATATTTCTCTCCATTTTTGTCATCTATTAATTAATTTTTCTAATTTCTAATCACGTTTAATATGTATCGTTTTAAAGGGTTACAAAGTCATTATGTAGGCACAGTAAGACTTCAATTGACGCGATTAGCGCTTTGCTAATGTCCAAAGCAGTTCAGAACTTAAACGAAAAAAGAACATAAGATTCAAATTTCATTGTAATTGAAAGTGGTATTACAATTAATATTTAAAGGATTTTCCAGTAAATTCATACGATTCCTTTCTCCCAAAAGACCCTAAAAGAATTAAGGACACTTTAAAGGTTTTTTTATTTTATTTTACTGTAAAACATATTCATTCAAATCGTCAGCAGCGACGTTTAAGTCACGATTGAGTGAATAGTTTTCCATTTTAAAATTTCTTGAAGCTGTTGCATCACCACACTTCTCAGGTGGAAATTGTGCTGTGTGATTGATACTCTCATCATACTCTCATCAGATTGAAACCGGAAACCGGTTTGGCCCATAAAAACCTCACTAACATTGATCTGTTGCGCTCTCCTACGCGATAAGAAGATTTCCGTTCTCAGTTAAAAAAAAAAAGTAGTGATGATGTCCCCAACCTAGAAAATACAAACAATCGGTCACTTGCAAAGAATGTAAAAGTAAAGATATTTCGTAAATAATGTATTATAAGTTAGCTTCAGATCAACAATCGCAAGATTGTTTATGCAAGGCGCCAGATGAGATGTGAAAGGAATCGCGCATATGTAGAGGATTTTCTTAAAAAAGTGGGCAAAAGACAGAAAGAAGATACTTTGGTTTACCACACAAAGATCTTGGATAGAGATTTGCGTCTCGACATCTCTACATGAAAAATAAATATTAAGGGCACGCACTATAGAAATGCCTTTGAAACATCATCAGCTATCACATTTTGCATCTTGCTAAGATAACAACCTGTAAATATTTTCAAGCTTTTCAAAAAGTTTTAGAAGTTCCCAACGCTGCTGAGAGCCCCGCCCAATCAATGGATTTAGAGCGTTACTAATACTCTTCGGGCACATTGGACTATTTGTTTTTTGCAAGATTGAATTCTAGGACGTAAACCATAGACAGTCTTCGGGTGTTAACGTCTGCTGTTTCACAAAAAGGGCAATCCACGAAAAATTTCAAAGATGAAAGACTATTGAAACGAAAGGTTTTTTTTTTATGTATCTAGCCACTCAGGGACTGTTCCCTATCCGTGTAGGAAGAATTATAGTTAGACAGGGAGAAAAATAGTGAACAGCATTTGTTTGTATTTGATTTAAAGTGCGTTTAAAACAAATTAAAAAAGAAAATAATGGAAAACACATTATTTCTTGTTAAAGTGATATATAATTTCACATGCAAACCTTTCTCTCAAAACATTTTCTATAATTTTCTGACCGTACGTCCTACGTTATCTAAATATTAGCACATTAGCCCTTTGCTAGCCCTAAGCTAAAATGATGAACATTTAGGTTAGCAAGTACTTTTCAGTCGTTAAACTGCTGTCTCTGCTGAAAAAGTCGAAGTAGAATTTTGATCCAAAATTTTCAAACTTATAAATAAAATTGGACCGTGTCAGGTTGCAAAAAGTAGATGGTAGACTTAGACAAGTTGAAATATACGCAATAAACGTCACGACATAACCTCAAAATATGAAGAATACGAACAAAAGCCGACCATTCATTCAAGAAACAGCTCCAAAAATTATATATCTACATACAGTGAGGCTCAATCTTCGCTCGACAAAGAGAAAACGCTTGTTAAACCTATTCCATTGTCCAAACATAAAAAACCTCTTTGTAACACTCTTTAGGTAATGTCTTGCGTGTCTGTACATCGATTACCGAAGCAAAACATCAACGGATCTGCATTTCCGTTTGCAACAGCCAAAAGTACACATCGGAGAATACAAAATACAAAAACTTATACCAACTTAAGGTTTTAATTAACCGTATCAATTTAGTGAAATCCTGCGTCTGTGCATCTGGTTCTTATTGTAATTTCTGGCAAAGGTCAGCTCAAATTTCAAAACGGACGTGATTTTTCCTGCAAATACTATGCCTATCCGCATGAGTAGCCAAGTGGGTAAGAGTAGGTTGGCTACCAAGTCAGCGTTCGCAATTTTTAACTTTAAGTGCGGTACAGTTTATTTTGGTCATAGCTATAATGAGTGCTTAGCCGGCGAAGGCCTAATATCTACCGATTGCGCACACACCCACTACACTGCGGCCCCCATGTCCATATCGCTTTCCCTTTCCTTGCATAAAGAAGACATCTCCGGTATGATTCGTCATATAAAAAAGAAAAAAGTTAGGCAATTTTCACTTTCATTTGAAGACCAAAGCAAATATTTCTCTAAAACTTGGCATATTTCGCCATCTAAAAATTAAATATAAACGTAGTCTCAATTGACCGACTAGCACTTGCTCACAATGACTAACAATTTGTATGTCATGATTGGAGATTCGTTTGGGATTCTTCACAAACGATTGTAAGCTCGACATTTATTTAGATTAAAAGCAAAAAGAAGAATATATATATATATATATAAAATCGACCGTAGTTTGAAATTTCTGTTCACATCAACATGAACATGTTTTGTTGGTTATTTATTATATTTAGTATTGTTACTGTATACATAATTATCCATTAACTATTCATTCAACACAAAATTGATGGCTTCGAGAAACCTAAGAAACAACGTAAGAAAGAACGTAGGAAAAAAAAAACGAAATAGTAAGTGAGTTAGGTTAAGTTAGAACGAATCATAGAAACCTGTTGAGGATGAAATTGGAAGAGAATCGAGGTAAGGTCAAAAGTTAGGAAACTTTGAAAATATTGCTTATGACGTGATGTAGCGTTTTGATCCGATATTTCCGTTTCAACTCGGACTATCCAGCTTGGGGCAAAGGCATAAGAACAGATTATGGATTGTTTCCCGCCATCCTAAGTTACTTATTCAATGATAAACATTTTTCATTCGTTTCGACTTGTAATGGTTTTTGTTTTCTTAATCAAAAAATTTTCAAAAATTGACTAAACACTACAGAACAAAGTGTATGACAAAAAAGTGACAACAACAGAAATAACAACGTTACAACAATAACAACAAGAGAACAACAGTAGTGGCAACAATTTTGTTGAAACAATTTGCATAATATTTTTTGGCTTTCTGTTATTTATTTATTTTATTTTTTTTCTCTTTTTTTATTTTATTGATCTGTTTATGTGTACAGAGGTACGTGTGCGGCTGATTTGTATGAATATAATTCCGATAACACTTCTGTCTGTCGTTGCTGCTGTTGTTATTGTTGATTTTTTACTAAATCCTTTCTTGAATACCCGTAAGAAACAAGGTGTGAATTAATTTGCTTCGATTCTCTTGCTCCAAAAGAAAGGTTGTTGTTTTTGTTGATTTACTTTTTGTTTCGAATAAGAACAAGAACGAAGAAAAAGTGTCAACGTTTAAGTTTTTGTGTGGTAGAGATAATTCCACGAATTATTTTTGGATTGCGTTTTTTTTTTTTTTGTCCAATACGTTTTTCGTTTCTTAGTGGGGAGGCATCACAGAGATCAATTGACTATATGGCTAAGAGTTATCCAAAAAAAAAAAAAAAAACAAAAGAGAAAACAAACAATCGTCTCCAATATAGCTGGTGTTTGGTGGTCATGTAGTGCGTTTTGTTTGACTTGTCTTGACGTTGACACTGGTTTTTTTTATTTTTTTCTTGTCATTTTCTGCTCGTACCTTAACTCCCAAAGGATGAAAGACATTCGAGAGTGCAACGTTTGATTTTCATTCACAAAAATTTCTTTTGTTTGCCAGGAATTTTCTGTAGTTTGTTGCGCTCTTACTTGCTATGAGTTTTTACCTCCTTCATCTTCGAAGCCGTATGAATGAATTGTTTCGATTCATAACATTTTAGTGAATGACAAACGGAAATCGTTTTCTATTTTATGTCTCCTCTTCTCTCCACACAAAAAAGTACGATACTTTGCAATTGTTGTTATTTCGTTTTATTTTTTGGTTTGTAATCTTTCACCAGCCAAACGATCTAAGCTTCGAATCTGTTTACCATACAAAACTGTCGCTGTGTCTTCGTTCGCATTGTACGCTTTAATCGGCCTCAGGATTTTATTCGTTTTGCTTTATATAAATATATTCATATATATATATATAAATCCTGGTCATATACACTGAGTGCTGTCAATAGAAGAATGGCAAACCATGTCATCAATGAAATCCTTGTTTATATTTTCTTAGTTGAACGGGGATTTCTTAAGGCGCTTTTCGTTTCGATGTTACTGTTGACCTTTCATTCAGGCTTTAGCTTACGTACGTGGCAGAACAAAGTCATGGTTGCACAAAATTGAGTGAATCTGTCACTTAGAGATAACTGACTTTTTATGTCTGGCATGGAAGATAAGCGAGCTATATAAATATACAGCAATTGCCAACGTTTACATATACATGTAAACATATACGTTGGCAATTGCTATAAACTCTCTGTTAGGCATATATATATAGATGTGTGAAGGTGTGTGAAGATGAAAACAAAGCCGAAAGAGAGGTTTAAAAAATATGAATGGATATTTAATTAAAAATTAATTCGAGTTCTATGCATAAATACATTGCACCACAATTAACTATCAAGAATAAACAAACAAGAAATTTACATTCGCGTTAAGGCGAATTTTCGATAACGAAGGTTTAACTGTAAATTTTCTCGCGCATGTATAACGCACAATATCAAGCTTAGAAACGATCGGTTGCCTGAAACTAAGAATTTGCAGTTACTCCAGCCTCATCTGTCCACTTAAGCTTACGTAACGAATAATATTTATTTTACTAGGCTGCGGCAAGTGACCAGTGGAAGAGCAGAAATGGGAGGAAACCGAAACTGAGTTATAGTCAGTTTAGTGGATTTAAACAAAATTGGGATTTCCAGTTAGTTTTTCTTATGTTTTTTCTTGAGAGATCTCTCTTTTGAAAATACTTAATTGGCATTTAAATCCAGACAGGGCTATATTTTCTCATTCATAGTACATATTTGCTCAAGATAAATGCGAATTCTAAAGCCCATTTAGGTGTCTTCATATTCATTTGTATGTTTCCCTGTTGGATCAGTGAAAAGAAGGAAAAAATCGATGAATGTGTTTAGTTTGTTCTACTTTAAACTAGAAAATAAGGTCTGTCTTTGTGCAGGTAGAAGTTTCGCACGCGTTCACGTAGGCAATCGAATAACAGTTTCCTTTAAATGAACATCACCACTTTATTAGATCGTGATTAGTGTCTCTGATCGCAACTTTTCTGTTGATTTTCCTTTAGTAACCTTAGCCTTGCTATTAACACTTGCGTTAAGAAAAGGAAATTTGAAATATTCTCTGCTAAGTTCCGCATTCCAATTCAACAATGACAGTCATTCGACGCCAAAGGACCAAACACGACGAATGGAAACACTTTTAAGAAAGTACGAGCGTCTACGGCAAATATATTTTAAATATGTGAGGTGCTTGCAAAAATGTTGGCCATCGAATTCTACAGGTAAAAACGATTAAGGAATGGGAAATACTAGCGTAAATTTGATGATTTTGGCCTTTCCTGCTGCCAAAGCTTACCAAACACGTTCAGAAGCTTACGGCGACGCTGCCCTATCATATTGCAATCGTCAATTTCGGTTTCAATGATTTAAATGATTTGCAATGATTTTGATGTGAATGACAAAAAACTTCCTGGAAGATCCAACAAGCTCGCAAAAGATGAATTGCAAGACTTATTGGACAAAAATCCAGCTCAAACTCTCAAAGAACTTCCGAACAGCTTAGCAAGTGATGAATAAACTGTTTCTAGACGTTTGTATGCGACGGGAAAGATCCAAAAGGACAAAAGTGGCT
>CCAG010001519.1:0-18954 GCA_001077435.1 Glossina morsitans morsitans
CAAAAACGGGTCCGTCTTGTCTCTCTAACTAACGATAGTTGCGTGTAGATGTGGGGGATTACATACTAAAATACAAGTGAAATGAACAATAACTCCATCAGCATCCCGTAAAAATAAAAACGGCCCTTTCGCCCGTACACCATCTCGATCAAACCTCTAAAGTTTAGATCATTTTTGGAGAGAAGAGCCCATCTTAGAAGCTACGAAGGCAACGGAACTTCCTTCTTACAAATATATGTTCTTCAACGATCGAATGTTAACTATGACAGGAGAGGAGAGTTGAACGCACACGATAGCATCGACACCTACGAATTTTAGTAGTGGGAACCATACAAATTTCATCGACAATAAAGAGTTCTGCGGAAGAGAAAACGTGGCAATGAAAATAAGATTCACGTTTGCAAAATTGAAGAATGTAAAGAAAATATTAAAAATAGAAAAGAAGAAGTAAAACAGAAAAACGATAATCCAGCAGAACTGAAAACTAGGGCCGAAAAAGATTATACCTGTAAAGAAGAGTAATGGACACGCTAATCAGTTCTTGCAATTCACATGCGGTAAGCATGACATTAGTCAAACTTAAAGGAAATTAAATAAAAACATCGTGTGCGAAACAACAGTGAAATGTAATATGAAAAAAAAGTCAAGAATAAAAATCATTAAGGAAAATTTTTAAGGGTAATGATTACAATATTTAACAAACCTTTGACAGACATTGAACGGAAAGTGTTGTACGCGTCAGCATGTACTTAATTTCTTAACATGTCACGAAAAATATTGAACACGAAATGAAGCAAATGATGCCAATACATAACAAAAGCTGTGATGAGAATACTTAATGGTGAGTGAGTAAGTGAGTGAGTGAGTGAGTGAGTGAGTGAGTGAGTGAGTGAGTGAGTGAGGCAAGTAAGAACTTGTTAGAAGTAAAAAATAATATTTTACTCAAGAAATGCTTCAGCAAAATGAAAGTCCATAGAGAAATAGAAAGAGAAAAAAAATTACTGCGGCATTTTAATTCATTTGCTACATGAGTTGCATGTTGAGCAGAGCGATTAAAGAAAGTAAATGATTGGCAAAAAATCTAACTTGGAAGATAACAGAATGAGAAAGAAATCTAAAGAGAGAGAGAGAGAGAGAGACAGCGAGAGAGAGATGGAGGGAGAAAAATGAAATGAAAATGATGGAAACGTAAGCATAGCAATAATTAAAAGAAAATAAACTCAATTAGGTATGTTTGTGTAAATACCTTGCATACTTTTTGGCTTTAACTTTGAAATATCATCTTAAAGCACAGTTATAGTGCTCGGATATAATTAAAGTGAATTCGTTTTCTTTTGAATTCCGTTATTTAATGAAATATTTTAATATTTAGTAATAATTTCCACATCAAGTAGCAAACATGCAACGGCTGTTGCTAGCTTTTTGGAAAATTGTATTTTATATATATATATATATATATATATACCTATTGGTTTTTTTTTTTTTTTTTTTTTTGGGTTTTATACGAAAAGTATACAACTTTTCCCATAGACCGCTTATGCTTACATGTTTATATGAAGAGAAATCATTTTCACCGCCATTAAGTCAAATGGATGAACAGCGCAATAAAAAATTTTTAATTGTCCATATATATCCGAAAGAATATTCAGGCCTTTCGCACCAATACTTCCCAGCAACCAACAACCTAACAAGCGTCCAGACTATTATTATGGTATGTACATTGATATTTTATGTACATGTGTCTGAATGGATGTATGCCGGATTGTTTGAGCACCTTATGTGCTCGGCCAGCTAAGAGATACGCGGTGTACATTTAAAAATGAAATCATTTTGGCGGAGAAAAACATTAAGCCCCAAAAAGAAAAAAAAAAACAGAATACAGCCAACATGAAATGTTGCCACATTTTACACTCGAATGGCGTGAAAATTCATTAAAAAAATGAATAAACACAATGGAATAAAAAGTAAGAGGGAAAAAATGTTCATAACGTTAAATTTGTAGCAATTTTTGCGAGTATCAACTCCGTATATCATCATTGGTTGATGTTGATGATGCTGCTGCTGTACTACTATTGTAGTCATTTTTTGACATTTATTTGACGTATTACCGTCCATAAGCCGGAAAAACAAAACAATTACTTATTTGCAATGGTATATGGCATACTACATGCGCACCCCCTTTCTCATAGAAGGGTCTCTTTGAATTTAAATTCGCTCGATAGAGTAGTTTAAAAAACATAATCCCACAATGAAAATTCATTCATTCAATTTGTTTTCCCTCTTTTTTTTTTTTTTTTTTTGGTATTCCTCGTATATTTTTCCCTTAATCTTTTAATATTTTGTTAAGCTGGACTTCTCAACGCCGGCATCGAAAGGTAGCTAGCAATCTCAAGTAAAAGTTCAATTTTCCAATAAAAATTTTGTTTGGTAACATGATCATGAGTATGACGTAGCATTAAAAAGTTGTACTTATAAAAACATCATGTGAATGAAATTCTATAAACAAAAACTGTGCGCTAACTTTTGACCACAAGTGCAGCATAACATAACATCAAGAGCAAACAACATTTTTCTAAACGAAAATAACAAAAAACAGTTCATGAATAAGCAAAAAAGAAAGTAGACTATCCTTCGGCGAATCTCGAATACCCACCATTGATGAGCTTAGTCGCGTTTGTTGCTTACGATTCCATTAAGTCCAGCGCAAGTTCAAGTAAATGTGTATCTTACAACAAGCGATACTTCTTTTTTTATATTTTTTTATCTTATTACGCTGGGCAAACTTCAAAGCCAATAACGACAATCTATGTGGAGAAAAGGGTCCAATGTATTCCTAATACTGCTAATGATTACAATTGCAATCTTCGGAATTGGTGTGAGGAAGTGAAGAAGTTGCAAATGTCCATTGTTGTCGACGGTAGACGGCGTTAAGTAAGGAAATGACGTCAATATAAGATTTGCTTTCCTTTACTTCGACTGAACTTACATATGCAGATGCAGATATGTATTGATATCATTAAAAATTATATCACTCATCACTTTATACCATTCTCTACATGGTTTAGATGATCCGAATGAAATGACAACCGCAGCAACTGCAACTGTGGACAAGCACGAATAAAATGAATATTGACTGATATTGATGCTTAATCGCTATCCGATACTTTAATTCCTTTCTACTGCCAGAATTCTCTGGTAATTCCTTTGGATACCACTTTTTTACTCCTCTTGACTTTGTTCACTGTTTAATGATATTATCAGTAATTGGATCTTCTTGGGCATTTAATAAAAGTCACCCTGTATTCTCTAATGAAGTCCATTTCCGATGTTTCTTAGCTGTAGATAGTAAGTGCTTGCACCGTCGACTCTGCTAACTATTGGTGTAACGACGGTTGTCTTTATGTACTTTCACGGCAGATGTCTGGCAGAAAAGAGAGAGAGAGAGAGAGAGAGATAGAAGAGACATATCCACCAAACACTTTCTTTAACACAATTACCCGACTTTGTCGAGTACTCGTCCTAAAAGTACCTGAGTGCTGGGAGACGCACTAGCGTGACTGCTTTCTCTTAAAGCGCGATTAAAACAATACACCTTCAGTGCCTCTTCTCCTGCCCCACCATTTTCCTTCCACACTTTCACGCACCTACCCAATAAATACTATTTACTCCTTTTCCCTTCCCCAACATATAGTCCATAATAACTAATATCATGCCGGCACATTTACAGGAAAGTGTAGAAAGGCCAAATATTTGGTGACGTTTGCAAGAGCTACGAAGTTGTCACAACAAAAGTCACCATCACAAACCCGCCGAAGTTGGAATTTGGTGAAACATACTTTGTTTTAACGGTGGTTGTTGTTGTTTGCTTACGTAATATTTGTTTAAAAAACCGTGTCTTATATATTCCTTATTAAATACCAAAGCATGGCATTGTTTTTTACTTCCCAGACATTAATAAATGTGTTATATATGAACGAAAGATCTCTTTAGTAGTTTAAGCGGGTGTTCACAGTTGGTTTTTAGTTGTCTCCAATCTTCTAAGCTATTTGGTTTGCACGTAATTCTCCTCTCCTGGCCCGTTTAACCGGTGTCGGTTTTTGCCTTTGTTCGACAGTTTTGGTTTGGTTTGGTTTTGCATTGGACTTTTTACGTTTATCAGTGCATGTCACTGCTATGGCTTTCCTTAAAGTTTGCTCTTACATGAAATATTTCTCAACTGGCTTAGCTCGTTTCCTAGGATAAAAGATCAAGCAAACCTTTCAATTTTCCATACCCGCAAGAAGGCAATAACACCATTAACGATTTCTTCTTCTGATTTTTGAGAGCTCCACAAGTGTATAAAATCCTAATTATCTATCTCTCTTTTTCTTTCTCTCCCTCTCCCTCTTTCTGTCAATGGATAACAAGAACCTGGCATAAGTTAAATCAAATTTCATTGCATATTGTTCTTAAGGACAATCCCTTTCTTAATTTGTTGAAAACTCATCTGATACGAAGATTATTCTCAAGTTTATTCGATCCTATCCTTTGTGTTTCGTTTACCTGACGTAGCTGTTAATGATTATCTCACTTACTAACAATTTTATCTGTTCCCTATGACGAATAAAACAATGCAATCTCAACACTGTGAATAGATAATATGTAATTTAATATATGATGCGATACGAATTTTGTTCACATATTCACACGAACATGTTCGATTAATTAACTTATTTCCATATTTGCATATACTGCTTGCTTTCCTAAAAGCTTTGCAAGGTACATAGTACATGTATAGCATAAATGTACATATATATATATATATATATAGTGCGGGCATAGTTGATAAAGGAAACTTTCTCGTGCCCTGTAGATATGCTTCCAATAAAACTTCCCTACTAAGATCGAAAAATTGCGCTCTTCATCTAACAATAAATGGAAATGTTACATACGAACTCATAAAACTAAACTCCCTACCATTAAAATATATATGTAACCAAAAAAAAAAATAAAAAATAAGAACCAAAAAAATTGAAAAGTAAAGTTTTAGTGCAACACTAATTACTAAGGATTAGTTTCATATTTGTTTTGTCAACATTCTCCATAGTGGACGAGCTGTGGAAGTACAAGGGCAGAAAAGAAACAACAAGAACGCTCCAGCTTGTTAGAGAGATAGGAAATGGTTACTTTTCTTACTCTATCCTACTATCGTCTTCGCAGAAGCATATGTGCGCTGAGTCTAATAGGATCTAACTTGAAGATTATTTATGTCTTTGCTCGAAAAGTTTCTTAGGGAGAGCATATGTACGTTTATGTGATATCAAATTTAACAACGCAAACACACAAATAAATTTATGGGCTTTGGTTAGTTCCGGTGATAAAAGAAAAGTTAAAGTTTAAAAGATGTAATAAAGAGAAGAAATTTTCTTTGTTATGTTGTTATTAAGCAGAGTTTACCTATAAATATGTTTGTTTTTTTTTTTGTTTTTCAAAATGCTAAAGAAGGCTTGCTTGCAAATAAATAGGCTTTAAAAATTGTACGCAAGTTTAATTAAAGGTAACTTTTCGAAATTAACTTTTTTTATTTTTGCTGAAGTCTAACTCATAGCGCTTCCTATTGCTTCCACTACATAAACACTCTTCCACCGGTAAAAAAGTAATTTTAATTAGTGCAGAAAATGTCATACTCTCTAGCAGTTATAATAAAGTATGGAATTTTTTTCAGTCCTCCTTTTTTCATTTTAAAAGTAATTTCTATAATTGTCGCCATATAATTTAGTTACGGTAAATAAAGATGCCAGGTCGTCTTTTTTCCTCTTTTTTTTGTTGTGAGTGCGTACGTATGCCTGCTAATGTACCTAAAGCAAAAGTTTTACAAATAATGTGGCGTCAGTTGCAAAAAAAAAAAAAAATGCCAAAAAAAGAGGACGTAAAAATGCTCCAAAAAACAAGTTAGCGAAATGAGAGGTGTATGAAGAACTCCTATTAATTAAAGCAAAAAAAAAAAGAAAACCCAAAAAAAAATTGAAAAAGATTAATGACAACAATAACTGGTAATTCCTATTTCATATCTTTCAACCTTCAGTATTAAAATTTCGTCCAATTTTTGCCATTGTTTGCAGTTACATTTACGGACCTGAAATAAATAACGAATGCGAGATTACGAAGGCCCTTTACGATACCCTTTATATGCAATACCACGCGCAAAGTCAAGCTTATGATAGCGCCGACCGACCGAGAAAAATGGTTTTAGCCAAATATATGCGAAATGGAATAATGGAACCACACATCGGCATACGAAATGTGTGCAAATGTATGCAACACCCATAAAGAACTTGAGATAGACTCAACTTCTATTAAAGTAATCACCTTTGAATTATTTTCTCAATCGATTAAAACTCGCCTGTCCCGATGTCCTTTCATATAATTTATTTTCAATTTACATATCGCGATCTTCAAGACGTTTTGATAAAGTATGATAAGCAGATATATTTTATTTGAAAGACAAACGCTGTTAAAAATAGATTGGGTCGAACAACTCCCGTGTCGTATTTTGAAAAACGCATTTTATGTAAAAGATCTTTTTCATTTTTAACACTTCTTGACGAAAATCTTGGTAAAAGATACTATGTTGACACTAACTAAATAACTGTGACAAATTTGGATCATATGGAAACATTTTTTAAACTCCATTTTAACACCACTTAAACCCCGTTGATAGAAAAAGTAAGCCTTTATGTGGCAAGAACTTTAATCCTCTAATATTTCAGGGTGAGAAAACTTCCTCATGAAACAATATTTTGACAAATATACAATAAACTATGCCAGATTTGAACCACGCAGATCTATACTTTGGACTGCATTTCTAATAAGCGTGCAAACGTGGCTACACATGCCAACAAGCTCTAATTTTAATGAAAATTGGTCTAAAAAAGCAATTTGATATATAAATTTACTGTTGTTAGTTTGGACCGTATTAGTCTATTGTTCGTACATCTTCCCACATAATGAGTTCTCATAAATAACAGCGAGGAGTAATAAATTTTGATACATTATAACAAAGAAGGTTATCTCTAACAAATTTGGATCCCGTCCGCTTACGTTTTGCGCCCCGCACCATCCAAGAGTTCCCGTGCAAAGTAAGCATGGGCATTTTACAAAGAAAAATAAGCGAACAAATGTGTCAGACGTAGTATTCTAAATTATTTGATGATGTTCCTTGCCGCTCTGTAGCTTTCAACTTATTATTCATAATAGCGTTGTGGGCTTTGCTATCTTCAAGTCCAAACAAGCCCTTCACGGGCTTGCTTGCTTTTCACAAGCCAAAATGACGCATGGATTTAATTAATTAATAGTTTGCCTGAATTTTTCTTTTGTCTTCGGACATGGCATTACAAAACTTTCCAGATATGACTGAAAGAATGTTATAAAAATGAGTTATGTTGAAAGTTATAGCAGTAAGAAGAGCGAAAAAGAAGCAGTGTTACCCAAGTTTTTAAAGCCCTGTCAAATGGTAATTAATGTCAATGTATCCCTTTTCTTATGCTTAAATACTTCATGCATTAAAAAAGGAGGGTAGACTGGATTGAGAAAATGACGATTGAACCGCGGTTTTTTGCATTTAGTACATAATGACTTCTCCTTCGGCGATCGGCATAAAAAATAATGCTTATTTTTTTAAAGACTTCGATAATTAATCGATTGCATATAAATATAATAATAATCATAATAATAATCAAAGTTTAAATTTGAAGCAATTAAGTAATAATCTCCTTTGCCAATGTCCCTTCTTCTCGCACTCAAAACCGAAAGAGAGTGGATTCGAAATGATTAAATTCGTTTAAAGTCTATGTAGTTGTTAAATAAACAAATGTATGGTAAGCATTTGTCCGTGTGCTGGTTGTGCAGGGTAAATATCAGAAATTCACGACATATTAACTGCAACAATTTTGCCACCATGTCACCAAATGATTTACGATGTTGCTGCTAGCCAGCCAACAGCCAAACGAACGTTAGAGTATGATTCTCCAAAAAAGCATACAATAAACGAATGTGTTTGTATGTGTATGTTCCCATGTACAAACATTTGTGGTGGCCGAACGACAGCCACAACATGCAGGAAGCACGGAAATGACTACTTGTCGCTAGACGCTTGGAAATATCAAGCCTGAAGGAAAGTGGGAAAAACGTTACGTTTCATGCAATTTAAACATTTAAAAATTTGCAAAAAACCATATGTAGAGTGAACGGCTTTTCGACGTTAACAACAACAAAAACAATAACAACGAGGACAACGAGAAGAAGCAACGCGAAATTTGTACATGTTTGTGTGCGTATATGTGTGTGTGTATGTGTGGTTGCGTGCGTATGTGTTTGAGCAGAAGGATAGGAAAAAGCATAACACATAACGTGCATAGTATACATGGGGCAGTAATGGGTAAGTGGTCGAGAATTTTTATGTGAGTTGAGCCGAAAAAAGGATTAACTTGTAAAAAAGATGATGATGGTAATAATAATGATGCTTACACTGTTCTTGATACTGATGATCATCGTCGGGGTCATTCTTTTATGCAAAAACACCAGTCCGTAAAGGTTTAATATGAAATCAAACCAAAAGAACAAAAACTTCAACATCAAGAGCAGAAGCGGCAACAGCAACAACAGCAATTTTGTTAGTTCAAGTCGACTGCTTCAATGTTCAAAAATTTGTTCAGTTATCAAAAAACATAAACTAGCAACAACAACAACAACAACAACAACAACACCAAAACAAAAGCTATAACAAGAAAACTAACATAACATAATAACAACAAACCTTACCAGAGAAAACATAACACAAATCCAACCTTACAAATTAGTGCTTTTTGTTCTCTAGGAAAAAAGGTCAAAGAGAAGAAACAAACAAAACAAAAAATAAATAAAAAAAATAAAGAAAAAAGAAATGAAAAAGAACAACACCAACAAAGCACATTTTCTCACAGAGGCAACCGCACGGCAACGCCTTTAAGGATATTTTAGCTTTTAGCTAGAAATTTAAAACTCAGCAGTGGTCAGCCTGCATTGTAAGAGTGTTGGAAGGCGATAGCAATAGTGGAATTGCAAGGAAAAAGTAATGAACGTACACGTTTAGCAAAATGTCAAATAACACCTGAGGTACCTGCCGGTTATGTTAGGAACAAACATATGTAAAAGACAAGAGTAGAAAAAACAAAAACAAAGAACAAAAAGCCAAAAACGAAGGTAAAGACAAAACTCATAGCCGATTTGAACAATAATACTGTAAACTATTCGATAGACACACACACACACATACAGATAAGGAGATGCAATACATGTAACTATAAGTTTGCGAGCCAAAAAATATGTTGTTATGAAAGTTAATGAAAATATAAATTTGAATATTTTAAATTACAGCAATAACTTCTTTACCGTTGACACCTTAAAATATGCTATAATAATTATTATATAAAATGAATTTTGTCACATTTTTAGTAAACAGCAGGCGAGAGAAAAAAGCAATTCTTTTTGTGAAAGAGAGAAATTTCGTTGAAAGTAAAAGATTTTCCATTTTAAAATATCTTGATAGCGTGCCTTTGCAAACATGCAATAAATTTGAAACGAAGGGGAGTTTAAATAGCTTCATTAACTAAAATTGGTCGTTGTTAGACTTATGTTCTGTCTTCGTGGTCATCAAATCGGCCATTTTCGAAATCCGAAAATCTGCGACGAAAATTCGTGAAAGACTTTTTGCACACTTGAGGTGCATTGGAGATCACGACCTATTCTTTGCGTTTTCGCAAAAGAAACGCAAATTGAATCAAGTCTGCTAACAAGTGCTGGAAACTGGTTAGAACTAAGGGAACTTTTAATTTGCTGATATAATCCATGATTGATATCGATACAAAAGTGAATATAAACACCTTTTACAAGTCATCAAAGATCAAGGACTTCAGATATCAATAGGAGACGAGGGTTTTTCCAACATTCCCGACGCCCTTGGACTGTGTTGCGTTTACGTATAGATATTTTTTACGGAACTAAAAGAATTGCCCGATCATCAAGTGCTTTAACATTATTATTCATACGATTCCTAGTTCTTTAAACGACCGTCTTTGGAATAACCTACTTGCAGTCGTTTTTCACACCGTTGTTGATGTTCCTGCCTGCAAATTCAACGCACACAAACACTAGTTCCTCCTTTTTCCTATGATAACTCGTAATCAGCAAAGTGGCTGCATGTTTAAAGGAGTGACTAACTCGAATAATCTTTTCGAGCCCAGCTAGTTACCTGCCATTCTCAATCAGATGCATTTAGCAACAAGCGGTCAATGACAAGCGTAGCATGTAAGGCCTAGCGTCTATCATAATTACAGAACCATTTTTAATAAGCGTTTGAATCCGTTGGGAATTCGTTCTGCAATTTTTAATAAAAAAATTAAAAATAAAACCCATCCACCTCTCTACCACGGCGCACACATGTCACACTCTATAGTAGACAAACTCAAAACGTATTTTAATTGAATAATGGCGTGTCTCATAAGAAAACGCTGTAACCTCCAAAATTAGTCTCATAATACGAAAAGCTGTTTCTTCACCTGAATTATCATTAGTTTCTCTGTTCTTTGTTATAAAATCCTTAATAGCCGTAATTAATTTTGGTTATTTGAATAACGCTGCATATATCACGACCGAAAGCATTCATTACCAAAGCTTTTTCTTGAATTTCGTTTTTAGTTTACTTTTAACGCAAATTCTTTGAGGCTCTTCGTTTGTAATAACATATTCTGTTATAACCGTTACGGCTTTTTTTTTTTTTTTTTTTAATTATAGTAAAGTCCTGTTACATCGTCTGTAAAGCTTTGTTTTTTTTTTTTTTGCCTTAATCGTTGCCAGGGTGCTTTCACAAATTAATTCAGTTTTTATTGATTACTTTTTGCTGAAACTCGATAACCAGAAAAGATTTCATTTACTTGCTAAAGTCAAAAGTGTATTAAGTAAACTGGGCTAAGGACAGAGATGTAAAAAATGAAAAAAAAAAAAAATTCGAACAATTTTATGAAGTACAAAATTTCATTAATTTTCAATTATCACTTAAAAGATTATTCGTACGTAGAAGAAGGTCGTCCTAAATTTAATACCATTGACAAAATTCTCTTAAAATATAATTGAAATAAGAATTAGAAATTTTCTTAATGTCAATTATTATTCTATAATTTTTTAATTTTTCAATTTCATTTAATTGTATCCTATCAAATATTCCCTGTATTAAGTATTATTATTACATAAGCAATAAATTTTATGAGCTTTTTTTTTTTAAATATTTATTAAGTTGCAGCTAAAAGTATATTATGGAATTTCTGTCGTTTTTCAGAGACCAATAAATTTTAGAGAATAAGTTTTTTTTCTTTTTTTTTTTTTGTTTGTTTATCCTTTATTTTAGAGAGACCAATAAATTCTCGAAAATATCGTTCGAAAGCTATGCATAATCAAATTATCTCTGATTAAATGAGTTAATATTAAATTGATTGCTTTTTATATCTCGTAGGAGACTTAGCGGACGAAGTGGAGCATGCTCCAGGAAGGGTAGGAAGAGTTGAAACACAATAAATATAATAAAACAATGCGAAATCTCCCTTGAGATTAAGCAGGCATATATATATATATATCGATATATAGATATGTTATAGTGTATAATTATTCGCATATATGTGCGGGCATTTAAAGCCATATATGTTAGTGTATTGTGCCTGCATTGTTTTCATCGAAAAAGCATCAAAGTTGTTTAGAAATAGCATCCAAAACTCTGCTCTGACGGCAGAAAGAAAAGTTAAAAGAAGAAAAATCACTTCCACGCACCCTCCCCCTGCCTGCCTGTTTGCCTGCTCTTCAGACAAGTTCCATCGTATTATACATTCATACACTTTGTAATCAATTCGAAATTGATCTGAGGGTAAACATTACCCGGCAGCAGTAACGATTAACCCTCAAAATGCATACAAACGTGAACAACAACGGACAGAGAAGTTTACATTATTTGATTAAGTATTTGCCATAACCCGAATAATGATGAACAAGTGGTTCTCTTTCGTTTATTTGTTGTTTGTTGTTTGTTAGCTTTCCTTCTCCTAACTGTGTAAAGGGTGATAGTAGCAGCAGTAATAATAGTAGTAGTAGTAGTAGTAGTAGTAGTAGTAGCAGCAGTCTCTTTTCAACATTATATTGCTGATTATGATTTGCTTAAAAAAGGATTAGCTCTTAACTTCCAGCAATTAATTCAATTTACTGTAATTCTAATTTTAAAAAAAGGAAAAAAAGAAAAAAATTTATTAAAGCAAAATTTAAACAGAGGATTGTGTTTCGTTTATAAAATTGTTTTGGGATTTGAAAGAATGTTATCGTCCGGGTGGTAATACAATTAAATTGGGGGAAATTAACGCTACCCAATTCGAGGTAAAACTCAACTCATTGATATAATAAATATTTTTAAGAACAGCAGTTGATTCAGCCGAACGTAATAAGCTTAAAGTCAAAAAGTAGGCTAGCTTTTGGTAAAGCGTACTTATCAGCGTATGGTGGAGCGGTATATGAAAATTTAAAGTATACGCAAGTTTTTCCAAGTAATAAAAGTTTAGAGTAAAGTGTTTTATAAAGAATCATTCAATTAATTTATTAATTACATTTTACTGACGGGTAATATGGTCGGTCAGTCATCGTGCAAGTTAATGTTAGCTATAATAACTGTTGTTGCTATTCGTATTCTTTTTCTTGTTCTTCTTCTTCTTCTTCTTTGAAAGCAATGGATTTTTAATGTTTTTCTACAAACAAAATGCAATCAAACGGCCACAACGCCTTCGCGTTCCTATATAATATAATATAATATAATATATGTGTATGTAACAGTGTAAGTAATTCTCTTAAGACACCAGCTGTGTATCGCCCCAACAACAACAACAGCAACAACATCAACAAGAACAACATGAAATTTTCACTCTGTGTTGTGCTGGTAATCTCACTGTTTTTTCATTTGTTGTTTTTTTTTCTTGCAGGATTTCTTTGGTTTCGTTAATTTTTTATTGCAATTGTTTTCTGTTGTTTCTTTTGTTTTCATTTTTCTTTCCGTAGAAATTTTATAGCTTTTAATGTCCGAGTTGTGTTTTGTTGTGCTGTGCGTTGTGTTCACATAAGACGTTTCGACTTGACCTGCTGTCGGTTAGTTCGTTTTCCTGGGTTGGCAGGAATTTAGCTCTTATTACATTTAATGGACGGCATTAAGTTTGAAATTTCGCACTTTTACTTAAATGTTATATATGCACCTATTCCTCCTCTTGGTGGAGCATGAGCAGGCTTTTTTTTTTTTTTTGTTCACAATGTATTCGTCTAAGTGAAAATATGTGTGGATAAATAAGGAGATGATGACCTATCTTTTCTTTAAATCAGCTTTCTTTTACATCTAAGATATTTGCCAAATACGTCCCTATTCCTTTATCCCCGATAAATTTCTAGTCGAGCAAGTGAATGTGAGTTGCATGAAAATATTTATAAAAATTTTTTGTTAGTTTGCACAGGTTTAAGTTCTTATATGGCTATTAATTCGGATAAGATAAGCGAAGCATCAAAAGTGAAGACAGTGCGTCCAGGATCTCCGACGCACTCAATCATCGGCGTAATGTGGGCTTTTACAGAGATGAAAGAGATCTACATGTCGATCAAGTCAGTATGACTGCTCAGCTCTCCCTGCGTTAATATGAAAGCTTGGATGCATTGCCATGCAGGAGAAGAAAGTTCCGCCTTTTTGTTATGAAAAAAGTAATGAATGTTCTCGCATGCTATAATAATGAGGCTCCTTTTGGATCGATTGTATTTTTATACAATAAAATAATAGTAGGGCGTATAGAGGACTTATCAGTTGGGACTACAAGACTCCGTTATTCAGACAGCTCTACATCTCGCGAAGTTAATGCTGTGTCTTCATTAGCATTTCAGAGGAATTGTTCACATAGGACTTGATGTTGCTGTTCGAAAAAAACGTCCAAATCTGGGCAATAGAAAATGCTTCAATGCCTAATAGAGGTTGCTACAGTAATAGATTTACGTACGTCGTCTTTCCATTATAGTCTTTCCGCTCCTTGCACAATAGCTTGAGGCACTCCGCTACAAACTTTTTTCCTAAAAAGCTTTGCTCTTCCTTCAAAATAGATATCGGCGCCGTCATGGTCTTTGGAAGACAATTGTAAACGGCACTGCGTGCGAGGCTATATCCCTACTTGATAAAGCTATGTTCTTTAAAATTTCATCTGCCGCGGTTTATGTTTTATGCGGCCACGGAGTTCCAATATTGCCGTACTAAAGGATGAAAACTTTTCTCCTGGCGAAAATTGGACGTTTTCCTCGAATATCCATACAAACTCTAGTTGAGTAATGCGAAGTTTTAATAGCGAAAGAAATTTTAGACCTCCTGCAGAATTGTCCTTCAGCTCGAGCATATCTGGACATTTAGTTAATACTAATACATGTGTACGAGAAAAAGTTGCTTTTTGGAGAACCACTTTAGGAAATACATATTTTACACATTTGTGAGGCCGTGCATATATTTTCGATGTTAATTATTTTTCATCAGAAATTTCATTTATTTCAAAGCATTTCACCTAAGCAAGTGGTAGAGGAAAAGTTTATTTTGTATCGTTTGAAAAATTAGCGAATGAAAGCAAATAAATCGAGTTTGTCTACAATCTCTAGATATATCATGTCTTACAGGTCACTGCAGAGGTTCGCAATTTTCCTTTAATTTTTTTTCGGTTGTTTAATGCCGTGACAATAGGGCTTAAGCTGTTTCCCGTTTGTTAAACATTCCCATACAATAAAGAAACTTTCAAGAACATTTGCACTCTATCCAAACTTCCAACTCGGGAGGCGAAAAGAAAGAATACAATATATACTATTTTCCTCAAATAGTGCAGAAAAGCAAGGAATACATTTATGTTTGCAACGGGAAGTGCTGATGGCGTCCTGAATCGTTCGATTACCCATATAGGCAGCTTCACGTTTCTACCGCCCATTGTGCATCTAATTTACGGAGCAATTGAAGGACTTGGATGTTTTTGACACATGCTCAGAAGAAGATAATGCAAACTCTATCCGAGTTATTGAACCCCCGTGAACTGAAACTCTATGCACACGAAATATTCTTTTTTAGAACTCAACTGCAAGCATGGTTTTTATCAATTCTCCTCCATCAGGTTGTCTTCCTCTCATATAGAACTCTCTGCCATATAATACGAACTAAACAAATTTTTGGCTCTTTATTAGCAATTTTTTCTTTTCTTTTTTTTTGGTTTGTAGGTTCAAGCAGACACTCAATTAAACAGATAAGCACAACTAAGTGGAGCATTGTATTAACATGAAACGTAGGTGCGTGCAATTTTCGCAAAGTTTAAATAAAGCAAACGGGATGAGAGAATTTAATACTTTCCACTTTGCTTTATGGCGAATTGAGAAAACTTTCATTTTACGCAGGTTGACGCGCGCTTACACGGTAAAATTTTAATTACGTCTTCTCCCAGTAAAGGAGAATATTAGGTTTCCTCGGTTTTCGTGTAGCCTTCTTAAAGGAATTAAAACTTTGTTGTAGTTTAAAATTACATTTAAGAGCATCTTAGTTTTCTTTATAATAACCTTCTGGGCGTGCTAATGTTATAAATTTATCCTCGCCCGACCGCGCTTTTTGCTGTTGTTATTATCTTTTCTATTTGTTATACAACTATAAACGCAAACTTTTATTTGGTTATTTCAATTTTGCTCATTTTGGTGGCGGTTTTTATAGCCATCAACTCTGGTTAGTACATTAACCTTATTGTGCCATTTGTAATTCATGGCATTACGCATTGATGATAGCCCGAGAGAAAAGACAATACACGCACTTAATCGCCGCAGGAATTTGTGATAAGTGCGTTCCTCAAATGTGGGGGGAAACGTTTATAAAAATTCGAATTTAATTGACGAGACATTAACTTACGTTTGTAGGCGGTTAAAATCTTGTAATATTCACACCTCTTTACTCAATACGCGATAAGATTTATTTTTTATATTACAACGCTTTCGAGAAAATGTTCTTTTCATCGCACTTACAAGGTGATCAGAATCACTTTTCAAATTTTTGGCACGTTCCAGACATAACTTTTCTCTCGTAAACGTAGTTGCCATCAGATTCGACTCTAGCCAACTGTAACCTGTTTCTTGTTTTAAATTGCAATTTGAGAATCGATAAAAGTAGACGCCAGTGTGGCGGGACACAGTTCATGGCATTTATGGCGTCACCGCGTTGTGACCATACCCTCAGCTACAAATGTATTTTTGTGTGCATACTACATATCGTAATTGTTGAGTAAAAAGAAAAAAGGGAGAAAAAAAAACATGAAGAAGAAGAAGAAGAAGAAGGATATTCCATTTTTATTATTTGCAGTAAGCAGAAGAAAGTAGTTTATGGCAAATATAATATAAGGAAAAAGGAAGACGAGAATGCGAACAACTGCAAACGGATAAGATAAAAAAACAGAAAAAAATGTCCTTGAAAGTGTGGGGAAATCAACATTTGAAGTATTAGGGATTTCTTTTTGTTTTAAAGCCTGCTCTTACCTGCACAAATTTCTATCTGGTTTGATAGCAGAAAATATGATCTGCAAAGAATTAAAAATTCTGGAATTAGCCATCTCTCGCCTCCTATCAACAGATGGTTTTATAAAAACGTTGGAAAATTCATCACTAGCCATTAATGTAAACTGGATTTCGACGAAGACGGCTTTCGCACGTCTCGACAATTTTTGTTTCGATAACTTCTAATTCAGTGAAAAGACAATTCCTCCTTAAGCGAAATAAAACTTGGCATGTATTCTTAATGCAAACGCCACGAATCACTTTTAAGTTTGTAAAAGGTTTCAGCCTTTTCGCAAGTACTCGTACAATTATAATTTACAATGCATAATTTAAAGTTTAAAATTGGCAACAAATTTCGTTTTGTCAATAGCGCCAAAGGCAAGATGATTCCTTATCCTGGATAGTCAGCATTTTACATCTAGGTGTCAGGTTAGCTAACTATTAAATTATCCATTTATTTATTCGTATGTACAAAGCTCCATTACAGGAGAGATCCAGCTGATTTGGTCAGACTATTCACTATATATATATTTATATATATATATATATATATATTTCAGATTGAAAGAAAATATTTACATCACTTGCGTGTGGTACGAATTCAAAATTTTTCATTTTCTAACTTAAGCTGATGGTATCGACAAAAGCTGTTTTCATTAGCGTCGTTTCGAAGGTTTAAATCTTTGATCGTCGTTCCTAGTAATTACAGCTTTATGTCATCTGTTTCTCCACAAATGTTAATTTTGACACTGTGAGCTCTTTATGAACTATTCGCGTATACATTATAGTTGAAATCGAACCAGAGAAAGTCGTCCAAGGCCGTCAAGCGACGCGATTTCTTCGCATTTGAATTTCTTGAAATTATTCATTCGGTGAAGGAATGTGCGCAATATTACCGAAACCAAAAGTCGTCCACATTCTTCCCATCCAATTAGAGCCATAAAAAACCAGTTCCTTGACTATTCGGTCTAATCGTATTTTGACGATCATTTTCACAGAAACAAGGCCCCAATATGCCATAAGCCACAACAAATGGTATCTTTTTGAAAATAAAGTGGTTCTTCATGAACCGAAGGAAAGCACTTTCCCTCCGTCAAATACGATATTTTTGTTCATCGAGTAAAATATGGCGTTCATCCGATCACGTGCTTTTATTTTGAATCTGCTTTGGGTAATCGAAACACGCCTTGCGTAAAATCAAATTAAATTTCAAAAGAAAACTTTCTAACGATGCCGGGATTGTGGTCGCTAGTCGGCTAAGAAAAATTTATGTTCACATTTACACGTATATGTAGCGGACTATATAGATACTGCATTATTTCAAAGGGATGATGCGGATGAATTCCATGAAGTATTAACCCGAATTCTTCGTTGTTTGAGTCACAATTCATTGCCTTGAGATTTCTTATAAAATTATCCATGAAACTATTATAACGTTAATCGTTATAATAATCGTTTTTTATTCTTATATTTCACTATACATATTCTCCCTTCATTTTGCTTTCGGTAGCAATGCACCGCACATTAAAACTTTACCGATCGAGTCTTATTGATGACTTTTTTTTTTTTAATATTACCCCTAACTTGTGTAATACGGTGATGGTTTAAGAGAAGTGAGGAAAGAGAAAGAGGTGTGGATGGTATGGCCGGAGCCCAGATTGAGTATGCACTATACCGCCGACCAAAGTAAACTCCGCCGCAGTTGAGATTTGAACCCTCGAACACTAACTTGATAGTCGCGATTCTTACCTACTAGGTTATTCATGCGGATAAAATAGTTCGTGATGTGCTCGTGAAAGAAAGCAAAACTGCGAGGAATACAATTTTGATGTTGGCGGTGCCAACTTTCCCAGATCTCTGTTGAAAACCATATATTTTCTCGATGATCAGCTGCTAGATGTGCTTTAGTTTTGTCTCCTTAACGTCTAGCCGCGGAAAATAGCATCTTTAAGCTAACCTAAAATTGGCTTAGCCTAGCCAGTATTTCATTTGAGGAAATAATATGTGAGGTGAAAATGTGGTATGATTTTGGGTCGCCAACAGTTCTTCAAACAAATGTTAATGTTAATCCTATTAGTGCGGAAATTATTTTCCACCTAACTGTCGATGTTTATCCAATTAACTTAATTAGTGATTAGTGGCAGGCAATAGAAACCTTAATTCAATTTCTGGGAAAACTCATTTAAATTTAAAAAATCCTTGGGAAAAAAGTGAGAAATTCTTTAAAAAAATTCAATTCTTAAGCAATAAATTCCAATCAAAGTAAAGTTTGAGGAACGGAAGGGTAATCCTGGAGCTTCAATTGTCACAGTGGGCAGTTTCTAT
>CCAG010001522.1:0-21677 GCA_001077435.1 Glossina morsitans morsitans
TTTAAATAAGAGAGAAAAAAAAAAAATAAATAAATAAATAAAACGATAAACATAAAAAAATTTAAAAAAATATTTTCTTTTAAATTGACTGTCACCGCTATCTGCAATAAAATACAAGCGATTTGTCCACAATTTAATCAATATTTATAATCGTTTTGTTTTTTTTATTTATTTATTTATTTATTTTTTTTTATTTTTTCATATAATTAAACAACAAACATTATAATTAATTTATATAACAGTTGAGGGAATTCATTTGAAGTGCTTAAAAGAATTTTTTTTTGCAAATCGTCGCGTATAAAGCCGTAATAATAGGCAATAAATGCATCTAATATCGTAAACGTGTATGTGGTGCGAAGGGCTTTATATAGTGTGTAACTTGGTTTAATTTTCTCGTTAGATTGTGTGGATAAGAGGTTTGCGGGTTCGCGTATTATTGTCGTTGTTACTGTTATTATTTATTTATTTTTTTGGTTTTTATTCGCATAAATTGTTTTATTTGTTTAGCTATGAGTTTTTCTAAGTATGGCACATAATAACCGTAATTTGTAAAGCATTTTAAGTAATTGCGGAACAATTCATTAAATTTATTAAAATTATCCTAAGAGACTTATGGGTAATTATTAAATTAGAATTCTATTAAAAATGTATTAAAGTGAAACGAAAAAACATGTTTCTTCTCTTCAAGTGAATGATAAAATTCTCTCAATTAAATTTTTAAACGGCCTAAGCATACAATCTCAGTCCTTAAATATGGTTATCTTTGATGTTAAATCAAAAATCTTTTGAGGTTAAAGATCGCGGTTAGTGAAATCGTCTTGTTCGTGGCTGTACTTTGCAGTTATGGCGTTACAACTTGAGAAGTCTTTCCCGAGAGAATAAACGTAACTTTTCCTAGTCGTTAAGCTAAGTTAATGTAAATCGTTTAATAAATTCACTCTCGATCATTAAAAATGCAAAAGAAAAATTAAATTCGTTTATCTTAAACCTTGCATTGACAAATACGATCTAAAATTTCTGTCCAAAAGAACTACTAGTGTCACCTCGAGAGCTAGAAAATCGGTCCTTAGGCAAGGCAAAGCTAATAATCTGCCAATTCGGCTAAACTAATAATTTGTAACATTAATTAAATGTTTTGAGTTGAATCTTAAGTTTTTTGTTAAATAAACTTCTGGCTCAAGTTCACAGCTGATCTAAATTCTAAATAAATGAACCGAAGTGTGTAAATATAATGCTTGATATTAAACAATTGCTATGTACACGCGATACGTGAGCCGATAGATATATGGTGTGTAAGAATCTTGATTCTTTTTTGCTGATCATATATCCAAGGCGAGTATAACACATGTGTATATATCATATTCCCCTTAAAAAGATTAGAAGAAGTTTCTTTCTTTTAAAATATTTAGATTTTGATGACAACATATGTTCAGAATTCACGTAAGATCTGAATTTTGCGATATTGGTGCGGTAAGTTAAGTGGAGTAAGAAAAGATCAAATAAAAAATTTCGGAGAGACTGGATCAGTAAGTGATCTTAAATACTCTCAGAAGCCGTTCCAGAAAAAAAGTCGAAGCAATTCGTAAGGATATTGCTGAGAGTTCAGGGATATCGAGTCGGGAACGCGCTCAAGAACTGAACATTCTGACAAGGTCTGCATAGTATTTTTTGACCAAAGATTTGAACCTTCACGTTTACAAAGTTCGACTGGCTCAAGAATTAAAGCTTACGTGTCTTCCAAGCGAACACTGGGCACTCTATCCACAAAATTCATTTGCAAGATCAATTATGGAAAATTTAAGCAAAAGGATAAGTATATAAGTACTTCTAGCACATCTGTGGAAGCCGTTTACTCGACAAACATTTTCACAACATTAACTGCATCGTGTACATTATAAATAAATAAAAAAATTTACTATTTTTAACTATAAACCTGAATTTTCTATCAACATTGTTTCGTATGTGAGGTTTGATGCGTCCTATAATTCGATAGGGTACGAGGATAGAAATAGTAAATCGGATTTAACCCTAAAATGATGTGAGAAAACTTTTTATAATTCGCTCCCAAAAGCAAGCTATTGATTATCAAAAGTAATCAATAAACGTATTTATGATAAACTTTTCCTTTGAAAAGTTCCTTACAAAAAAAAATTCCTTTCCTCTTAATCACTGTTCCTTTTCAAAATACGCTCTACGAAAGATTGTGTATATGTCGCCCGTTCATATAGGTATCTGCAAGTAAATGGGAAAATTGAACATTACACAGTTATCCTGTTATGTGTGTACGCGGTATCTCTTCAATATTCTAAAGGGGCGACTTTGCATTTGCATATGTAGCTTATGTTGTAAGTTACTTGCGTAAATTTCTACTATACTCAATACATATGAGATTCTGAGACATGTTCCATCTTTTGTGTTCCGCTTTAAGGAATTTTACGTAAAAAGATATCGTAGATGCGCGTCTTAACTCATCTATAACTGGTTGTTGTTTGAACATTTACCTTTTATCGGCTCTGGCTGCCACGTTAAATAAATTATGGTCGGCTTGTGTTACTGAGACTGAGATACACAACAGTTAACATATCGTTCATTTATAGTATTTTCGTTGTCTTGATTTTTCCCATATGTTCATATATATGTATGCATCTTGTACTGAAAACATTTCTACAAATTGATTTAAATTGCTGGTGTGTTGGGTCAAGTTGTTGCTGATTTTCTTTTTGTTGTTTTTTTTTTATATTTGTTTCTTCTTCTTTCACATTTTCTTTCTCATTTCATTCAATTGGTCTGGTCAGATCTGGTCTGGCCTGGTTGACTGGCTAGCTGGCTGGCTGGTTGGTTGGTTGGTTGGTTGGTTAGTTAGTTGGTTGGTTGGTCAGTCATTTGGTGCAGTCATTTAATTTTTCGTGTGGTCTCTGACATTAAGTGTACCTATGTGTGTACATATACACGTATACGTATATATATATATATATATATATATATATATATATAGCATGCGGGCAGCAACTACAAGCACTCAAATACGACCGTACATATATTAAGTTTAGCTTATCTTGTTGTTGTTCTTGTTAAACTGTTAGTTATGGTAATATTTATGATGGGCCAGAGAGGGGGTTAGTAGAGCTTACGGTGCTTCAAATATGTTTATTTCGAGCAAATGTCTATGTCTATGTGCGCTTTTGTTGGCAAGACCGTACGTAGTCTTTAGTTATGCGAGCATTTATGTTATTAATTTTTTACTATTGAAAACAAAAAGAAATTATTTTTAATTATTATGTCAAAAATAATTAAAATAAATTTTGCATACATTTGATATATGTGCTCCATACACTGACCAATGTCTTCAAGCTTTATCGTCCTGCATGTAATATGAAAAGACGAATACAGACATTTTTACGAACAATTTTACGATCCTATACGAACATAATTATGGTAGTGTTGTGTGTCTCGATTTAATCAAATCGTCAAAACTTATATGAATGCGATAAAAAAGGGAAATTCTGCCACGTGTACTGCATGTGAACGTAGGCGCTTTTGCGATTTTATTAGGAATAAATTTGATGCATCATCATCTATCTACCTTACCATGGCCCATTGTCGCCATGATTGCATTGATAAATTATTTTGTTGAAAAGTTTTTAAACGAATCGTAACTAACAGAAGCTGGGTTGGGTATCGAAATATTCGTTTCGAACTATTGTCATAACTCTTCGGGTTTTTCAAATTCCTTCCTATTCGCACTACACAACGAAACGTTCGCCTTAATATCATTTTATCTCTAATTATTGTTGTTATATGGGTATTATAATATGAACAGGAGACAGGAACGTAAAGGCGGATGACTGACGGGATAAATTACTTTAGCTTAATATTGCAACGTATGGTTAACCCCCCACGATTTCCTTTTTGACCGACTGACTTATTATTCAATTTATATTCATTTAAAATATCATTTATGTAAAATTTTGTTTATATTTACTTTGGTTTGCTCATGTCTGCACATTAAGAACAAATATATATATATATATATATATAATATGTACATAGTGGGTAAAACTTCTAGTAGGAAGGGCTGGCATTTTGCTGGGATTTAAAATTCCATTTTATAATGTTTCAATGGTTTTTTTTTTAATATTTTTTTTTTTCAGTATTTTTTGCGTGTGCTAAATGAATGAAATGATGTTCGGTTTTAAGCGTTTTTAGTTTTCATGTCTGCCAACTTTTTTTTCGTCATAAAAGATAAACAAATTATATTTCTGACCACAAATTGATTTTCATGTGGAGCTTTCGGATAAAGTTAATAAATTTAATTTATGTTTATTATGGGAAAATGAATGAGCGGCAATAATGCAATTACATGAAGATCCTTTGAAAACAGCATGGATTTATTAAAATTTCAATTTTGCCAACAATTCTCGTTTCAAAACAAGTGAATAAATGAGTTATAAAAATGTGTATATATTAAGAATTTCGAACTGATGGTTTTTTTTTTTTTATGTAAGAACCTTACACACCCGATCCTTTCTTACGAAGAATTCTTTCAAGCACACTCCTTATGTAAGCGTCATAAAATCCCTTTATAAGGATCACGTCAGGAAGTAATCTGTAAAAATCCTAAACAAAGACAATATTTATTAAGGCCAGCTTTTAGGCCAGTTGAAAATTTGTCCCGTTAAATTCACCGATACCCGTTCAAGGTTTCGAAATTTTTTACCTTATCCGTCCGGAGATATCTTTCGTGTCTATTTGCCGCAACATGCAACAGCTGTACTTTATTTAACGGCTGACGTCAAATGTTAGAGCGGTTGCGAAATCCTTTTGTTTAGATGTGAGATACTGCTTCTTGACTATGGGTGAGTACGGGTTCCACAAGTGAACAATTTTCCTTCAATTAAGAACCTGCTCACGTGCGGATTGTCAAGGGCAGCCGCCTTACGAAATTTTCGATGCTTAAGATACACTGTGCAGTGGAGTAGAGAGGCGCCGTATCGCAAGTGGGTAAGAAGCGCCCAAGTTCAATCTTCGATGTAGTAGACCATAATTGGATTACTATTGTTGCGCGGTGTTTAGTGATTGATCACTAAACCCATCACACTTACGGATGGGGGAGCATACCTCTCGGGCTACGGTCATTCCCTACATCTCTTGCTACCCAGTTCTATGAGGGCATCTCCTTCTCATACGTATATGGCACATTCGTGGAATGATAGGTCATTAAAAACCAAGAAAAAAAGGTAAAATGACATATAAACAATTTCAAAATCGCCACTCTTTAGCCAAGTCATCAGTAGCGTCTAGAAAAAACAATTCAGATATATCGTAGGATGGCGGCCTCGTGATCTTTTATGAACAAGCATCACAATGCGATAACTACACCTGTGATTGTGTAGTGCCTCTGATTACCATAAAGCCGTGGGGGAGTGGGGGAGGTGGCGTTAGCTTGTCCAGCGAAGAAAAAAATGCCCCATTCCCATTATTTCATGCTAGCATTCCCGGCATGTGGATTGTCCTACTCACTGAGATTATCGATTTTTCCATGGTATTTAGCCCGCGTGTCCTCAGACGTTCACTTTTAACCAATATAACGGCAAGTATTCACGTAAAGCCAATAGAGAGAGTCCTGTTGTAGATTTTGTAGATTTCAACGGGACTTAAAAAATTAAATTAATTTCAACTTAAGTTTATTGTCAATTAAAATTAAATAAGTTTCAAAAGAGGATACTTTTGCCAAGAAAGAGCTTACAGCAAATGTTCACGGCTCCTGATCGTGTCTGTTGTATACTCATCATCAAAGGATGGGAGTACATTCAGTTTGTCAAAATATCTGCTTCATCCAGCATTAAACTATAGAGACTATGTAAAGTACATACATTCTTAATCACCATTAAATTCTAGATTCATCTAAACATGTCCCTCTGTCCGTTTGTGCAATGTTTATGGCAAACGTTCTTCCCTCGCAAAAATTAAAATATCGGCTTGAAATTTCGCGATAGTGTTAGTAGTTCTTGACCACAGGTTATTTGCCAGGACATTCCCACAGTGGTTACTTTCGCTATTACTCATAAATTACAATCACACGCAGAGCGATAGAAATTTTCACGAGCCCACATAAATCCAATAATATCAAGTATGTAACTTTCCTTTTTTCAGGATGGATGTGGAGGGTATAAAAGGCACGGTCATAGTCGAATATAATTTGTTTACCTTTTAATTCTAAGTTTTTCTTATATAGTAAGTCTAAAGGGTTTATAGGAAACATCTACCCGATGAAGAGTCGACAAGGTTCGTAGGGAATATTTTCTAAAGGCTAACTTAGTCAAACACGACAAAGTTCTTTTATGAAAATATTTTTACTTCTTAATAAAATTTGTTTTTATCACTTAACAACGCATCACATTTGGGGGCTTTAGAGTGAAAACAAAAGTAAATTACTGCTAGAAAGTGTTTCACTGACAATTAGCAAAAGCAAATGGAAGATAATTGTAGCGGAATGCCCGACGCCTTGTCCTTCTATGGGTTTCTTTATAATATTCTCTATTATCAGACATTTGTACAGCTGTTCCATTATTTTCATTGTGACTTTCTTACTCAACTCGCTTTTTTTTAGTGGCATTAGTTTAGTCCTTTAGATGTCACCGTGAATACTAGCCCGGGATTGTTAAAAAAAAGGTGGCAAATAATACCACAATTTGTTGTAAGTTAAGTTCAGAACTCACACATTGGTTAACTGCTTCGTTCTGGGGACTGAACACACTAGCTTCCACCGCGGCTTCTGCATGTATGTAAATATGCAAGCTTCCCTGGCAAGCAACAATGTGCGGTAAACATCAATGCTGTCACTTCTACCCGCAGGTAATCATGACGTAGGGAGTGGGCTCCTGACCCCCTTGGAGCTTAAAGTTTGACTATAAGCCTTTAGCCTTACTTTGCGCGACATAGTCACTCACAACTGACATGGCGGGCGGTACCATGCTCTCCACTATTACTATATCAATGCATTTTACGTAATCAGTTACCAACTGGTTGGTTAGTATTTCCTTCTTAGCAATAATCTATGAGAAAAGAGTGTTTCTTCCAGTGTACCCCGAAACGATCTTTCAGAAAGCTTGTCGCCAAGTTATAGCTAGTCCAAGACTCAAAGTCTTCTTCGCTGGTCACGACGGTTTTCCGGTATCACCGTGAGGAGGTGGAAGTTTGGGTACATCTATGCTTCCCCGAAAGTATAGTCTATCACCCCGCTAATGGATGCAACATGGAAAACGCTTTTGTTTTCAGCTACTTTCCCAAACAAACAGATAGCGAGTTTTAATGGCAAACACGCGCGCGTATATGTTCCGCCGAGGATTCCATATACTTTTCTAATCATCACTTTAGTTACTTGCATATTTTTCTCATGTTCTCGTGTTTTTTTAAATGCCCATTTATGAAAGTTGTGGGTAACAGGCAAGGTCCCGGCGAAGATTGCCTTTGAAGCAAGTCGTTGAAAGTTTGTGGATATCCACGAAAGAGAAAATTTGATTTTCTTTTTTTGATATTTTAGAATTTTTTTGTTTTTTTTGTTTTTTTTTTTTTTTTAATATTTTTGAATTTGGTTTTTTTTACTTATAGATTGAAGAGAATATATTAAAAGAAACGAAATTCATTTTGCATGACTAAACACTTAAACGCCTAACTAGGTACCAGAGACATTGTCTTCAGTGTTCGGCGAATCATTATTATTGAATGAAATCAGGCAGAAGAAGAAATGCTTTAGCAATTGGAAAATTAAAGAGCTGTTGTTGTTACATTCTCTTTAGGTGTACGTACGTGGGCGTTTAATATTACCTTTAAAAAGACTCTTTGAACGTTAACTGAACTGAATGTCTGTAATAACATAAACAATGATTGTGCCCATGCAACCATAAAATACAGAAAATACACAGTCAAATGCAGAAACAAACGTACAATCACGCCTGGTGTGAGTTAGACGGTTCATTATGCGGCCATAATGTGTTCGTGTGAAATAAACTGTTTATTACTGATATATATATATATATATATATATATATATATATATATTTATATATATTTATATATATAATACGTATGTATTTCTGCATTAAGTGTGGATAAATAAATGGTTTTTTAAACAGGAAATACACGTTGCACACGTTATTAGCGGCATTCCATTATAAAGTGCGGGTATACTAAATTTACTCTCTTTGATTGTAACACTTGCGAATGAATACCGAACGCCTTGCAAAATGTATAGCAGGCTTGTCCTAAAATTCTGAAACGCTCTGAAAGCTATCAAACGTTAAGCTCAAGCTTAAGACTACGCTGCGATAGTCTGTGCTGTTTGCACTGAAACATAAAAGAAATTCCATTCGGCTTCAACCGAATCTTTCAATCCTCACCACCAGATTATTTATGATATTTAACTGCAAAGTAGATCGAAGATCCTTTCACTTGATTTTCGGATTGTATTGTCTATTAAACGTATCACATATATTTCAGTTTACAACTACGCAGTGCAAACCATTTCCTTACATACGTATGTATATACATATGGTTTTGTAGTAATTATGGATGTGCCATTGGTTCAATTTAGTTGATTCATCTCGTACTTCCCAAGGTAAGGATAATTTTTCAGGCCCAACTTGAATCTGTATTAGTAGAAGACGGACAAACAGACAGGTATATATGCTCAACGACGTGGCTACGTGGACTACGTGAGCTAACCAAGAACCTATATATGTATTACTTATGGATCCTTAATGCATGGTTGTATGCTTTGACAACAAAACCTATGAAAAATATCAAGATTTTTACACTTCCGTTAAAGGGAAAAAGGTTAATATATTGTTAGCAAGAGTATTAGGTCCCTAAAGTTACCCAAACAAGGTCTTAGGAGTGTGATCCACAATTAGTAACAACTAAAGGAAACGAACGAAACTGAATAAACCATATCGTACAGTAGTGATTAGAACTCATTCAGTGTAAGGCAATGGTTTTCTCGGATGGGCCTCGTTCTTACCTAGAGAGGGCAACACGGCCATACACTTCTTTTCATATCGGAATCGGTAACTAATCATTCCCTGTGTGCACGCATACCAACGTAAAGCACCAAGGCACACATCACGTGCTAGTGATACAATATACGCATTAGGATTTTCGAGGTGGGTGTTCGACGTATCGCTATAAGGCCTATATATTTGTTCGCTTGTGTTCTGTAATGTTGATTTTAATGCTTATTTTGCTGCATGTCTTTGTTTCACTGAATCATATAACCGTAATGTTAAAAATAAACGTTTCCAGATTCGACAAAATTGATAAATTTTGCTGTTAACGCTTTGATTAAGTGTATTGTGCGAAAGCTTGCGAAACGAAATATCTGTAGCTAGAGTGTGTTCGAATGCGTATGCATCCGAATAAATGTTTGTCTCGTGTTATTGTAATGAAAATGCAGGACAAAGTGCATGCACATTAATCGACACTTCTCCTAACTTATTAATGAATCGATTCTCTAATTAATTTTTATATTCTTTTAAAAAAAACTTTTTTTACAACATTCGCGAATGTTTCTCTAAAACTTTTATAGCAAATTTTATGAAAAAACAACTTAATGTAAAATTGAACTTCCGCATGCTGTGTTCCTTCGCTTTACCAGACTAGCCAGTTAGAGGAGAAAAGTAAAAGAAGATTTAATGGATTTTAGAATAGCACAGACAATCCATATACAGCACTCGCAGAAGACGAAGGGCGAAGCGTGTTAGTAAGTTTTCTACTCAGTGAAATGTTTATTAAAAAAAACTTCAATTTTTTTCTGTTGTTTTTTTTTTGACTATTGTTGTTGTAAAGTTAGATTTTTAAAAAACTATAAGGCTATCAAAAGTACATAACGAATCCACGCACACATTGTGGTATTGTTTCGCAAAATAATCCACTTAACGTAGAAACGAACTTTGCATTAAACTGTATTTTGTACATGTGTTCTGCGTGCTTGCCAAACTGAGCAGCTGCTTTCCAACGTATTAGCCTTTATGGGTAACAGTTTAATATTGAAACCACAATTCGTTGTGGTTTCATGGTAGGAGAATAATTGATTTGTAATAAACACATCATAATAATTTCGTTAAGAGATCCCTTCAATACTATAATGCTTTCGTCTATTTCATGGTACTTTAGAGGAATTTTTGTTTTTAATAAAATTTTACATACTTTTCCCAACTATTACAATAAAAACAAAACGAGAAGTTTGAGTAGATCGTTAAACAAGGAATAATTAAGAAATTGTCGGTCTGTGCCGAAGTCCACCTTGCTCTTTTTAATCCAACGAACTTTTTACTATTTTACGAACAACTAGAACTCTTGTGGTCAATACCATGAAACTCGATGCCCAATTAAAATATTTAAGATCAGTGTGGAACTTTCAATTTTTTGGGTTATATATAACCGTTGATGCGCCCACACACACGAATTGCTAAAATCCCTAACAACTGAGATGAAAACCACTTTTTCCCCATAGTGTATACTCTATGGCTTCGAAGTCGTCTATTAGTCATCGTTCTAAAAAGTAAATTTACAAATTAATCGAAGATCGAAAATATTGAATCTAATTTGATGGATCATACAATATACACGGTCGAGTGTTGTCAAGCATAAAAATCAATTTATCGTTATCGTCGGGTTGGATTGGTCTTCCTTGAACGCACCTTCAATTCACTACATCTGACGTCTGTAGACAATACTGTTTGTGGTCGTTGTAAGCCAAAAGTAGGAGAGTGGAGTCCTAGATTTTTTGTTTCAGCATCGATATAGAACTTTCGCTGATTGTCACTCTTGATTTGGTGTCGTTGGAGTTTTCACTAGACAAGGTAGATAAGGTTATCCGCCGCAGGCAGTTCTGCTTTTTTTTTTTTTTTGGGATAAATTGACTTATTCAAGGCCCAAAGGAAAAGAGCTAAGTTTCGTACACTACGACGTGATCGTAGCTAGGGTGGGGTAAAGCCCGATTGGTATTTTAAAATTATTATCAATTCTTATTATATAATAAGATAATATGCAGCTACTTACGATCTATTAAAACTTTATTTCTTTCGACAAAATTGGAGGAAAAACATTGTTTACGTATAGGCTATCGCTGTACGTATATGATATGATCAATAAAAAGTGAGTCGTACATGAGAACTCTTTCGCCCCACGCACAACGCAACTTCAAACAAATAAAATATACGCTTGACTATGTATAGGTAGGAGAGAACAAAACGTTTGACTTAGGCAAGACCAACCGTTAGATATCCTCTATCGCTTTGTGTGTGTCTGTTTTTATCATAAAATAGAAAAATCTATACTTTGTTACCATATAAAGATTTATTTTTCTTGAAAGTCTTCATATCGGAGAGATCCAAAAGTTGGTCGAAATTCAGCAAAATGAGGTTTCTTGTGAAGAAACGTTCGCTATAAAACATCAAACTTCAGAGCTCGCGTGCACGTAAAGGCTAACTTTGCTTGGGCATCCTTATATGGGAAGGAGCCCAAAAAGTAGACCTACGCGGTCCAATCTTAATACAGAACATTTCAATTTCGAACATGAAATATCAAGAACAAGACTTTGCTTCTCTTTTTTTTTGTTTTGTTTTCTGAGAATGTTTACATGGGAGGGAGTTTCAAAAAGTTCTATCTCATCCAAATTTTCTATGTTCGTTTAGTCTGCCAGAGGATCCAATTGGTTGGATTTTTGCGAGCGATTTTAAGATTTGAAAATTTTATTCATAGAAAAGCTTTTGCTAAATAGCGCGTATTATGGAAAGATGTCACAAATACATTTTAACCCAACCCATTGTCATTAGGATTTGTCCGTGGATTAAAACATGTCGGTGTATTAAACCTCATCATAGTACATGTCGAAAATTTCGATCTTGATGATGGACACAAAGGTATATGTAACGGCAGATGGTCAGCACTGTATAAATCAATTCAGAAAATAATTCTGAATCGTTAAAAAAGCCACTCTCCTGCAGTTCCTTCGTGCAGCTGCGTGCATATGGATAAATTAAATATACATTAACCACCAGTGACGTAGGGCATAAATATTACTTGTCCGAAGTTAGGCGGCCCATATTTGAGTCTTTACTAAATACCGAACTTCATAACATAAGAGTTAGAAATATATTACAATGCAAACCGTGCGCCATGGTTACAAAAACCAAAGAAAATCTCTTCCATTACAATATTGCGCATTACAGTGCTAGAATTTGTCAAAAAGTCCTAGGCGTCGATTGGGTTAACCCATATCTACGTCGGAAGATATCCTTGTGAGGATAGATTTCTTTCATGTAAATCGATAGTTCCTTCCCTTCCTCCATCTCTCCCTCTCTTTGTCGCTCGTTTTGCCCGTCGTTTTTGTCATTTGTGCACATACAACAACCGTTAATCGCTCTCAGCGACAATAGTAAATATGAAAAATGATAGTAAACTGTATAGTTTTTATTAATCCTTCCAGGCGTGTGCTGGTTGCGCTGTAATCTGATTTATTTTTTTTTAATCGCTACTATTACACTTCTGACCAATGCACTGTTTGTTACTTGGAAGTTTTCTGGGAATATTTGTTAACCACTTGCCGCATAACTATTTTACAGCGGCGTCTGGTCAAACATTGAGAAGCAATGTTTGTTACTCATAACGGATTGTAGGCATGTTTAACTCGCATTTCAGCAAAAGTTACTTTGCTTCTTCTTGGCTGTTTTATTCCTTCGGAACAGCGAGAGCTTTAGTCAGAGTCTCGCATAATTTCAGTCAAAACGATTATCTTCTATAACTATCGTCAAAGACGATAATCCTTGAAAAGATACACAATCACTTCTCCTTCCTAATGGCATTGCTACGTTAAAGTTTAATTTGCTTGTAAGTTGTACATAGTGATAGTAGTTACTAGCAAACGGCGTATATGAGAATTTTGGCGATGATAGAGCCTGAACATCACAATGAAATCGCAAAGTAATGTTTACCATCGAAGACATAAATTTCAACAGACATGCGCCACAGTTACTGGTTATCTGTATTTCTGCGAAAAATTACTCGGACATGATCTTACGCTGTAACAACATCTCTACCTCATTAAATCATTTTCTTAAAAAATATGTAAAATTTAACAAAATAACGATCCGATTCAACTAAACCATGTAAATCTCTTGCATGCAGTTGAACTAACAATATACGAAATCTAACAAAACCCCGTGAATAATGTCACAGATAATTTGAACAACTTTATGTAAACGGTTATTGTTCTATTAGACTCAAAACTTTAAATGTCTTGGCTATCTTATAATTTAAACTTTACAAGTTAATGCTAATAAACCACTAAATGAAGAAATGAAGAAAAAAATAAAAAAATAGTAATAAAAATTATAATAAAAAATGAAGAAAGAAAAGAGCAAATAAAAGAGGAGACTAAATAAATTGAAAATAAATAAATAAATAAAGGTATGAGAAAATGAATAAAGAATTAAAAAGATGAAAGAATTAAAGGAACACACAAACAAGAACAATTAATAAAGAAATAATTAAAAATATATAATAAATAAATATACAAAAATAAATAAATAAATAATTGATAAAAATAAATATGAAATAAATTATTGAACAATGCGGTAAATTAAGAAAAGAAATAAAAATTAAATACATAAGTAAAGTAAAAGTAAATCCATCAGTCCAAGTCGAAAGCGAACCGACTCCGTTCTCAACTAAATCCAAAGGAGAAAATTACATTAATGCAAACGAAGAGTTCCATTATCTGGTTACTAATAATAAGTTACGCATTTGAAGCTAATATCGTTTTAATATTCAATACAAATATTCCGGGAATGCATACACGTTTTATTTTCCTATGTTCTTATGACCGTAACTATCCAAAACGAATACAAGATTATGTTCTCCTATTAAACTCATTATCAAAGCAAAGCAAAGTAGTTGTAGAGTAGTAGTGCTAGTGGATTGCTTTTGTGTAAACAAAGTATAATAATATACGGCCGAGTGTGGGATAGCTAACGTTCGTTCTATTAACCTAATTACGCTTGTTTCACTTATGGACTAGAAGCGAGCAAGATTGAAAAGCGACTAATAAGTTACCTTACGTTGAATTTATTTATTAATCTTGTTTATTGGAAGACCAAACGAAGACAAAACTCTACAAGCAATGGATTAACACAACGATCTTTGTGATGATCCGGTACTCGGTTTTCAATTCTTTCAATAGATGCTTGCATGTATTTTGATCAGCGACATGTATTGCGGAAAATAATAAAATAATGCGAATTGTCAATGTACAAGACGATTAAACTCGTTGAATTTGACCTTTCTCTACAAAAAATAACAGTTTTCCATTTGTTATTATTATTGAGCTGTTCAGGGTACACGGATGGTAATCATGGGACGCTTAAACTTGTATTTTCGACATACATTACTTTGTTGCTTGAAGAAATCTGCTGCCGAAGTCCATCAAACGCTTTTGGGAGCGGATGATGATGTTAACCCGTTGCTTCCCAATTGTCGGGTTTGGCTTAAACGATTTAAAAATGATGATTTTGATGTCAATGACAAAGAACGGCCTGGAAGACAATGAATGGTAAGACTTTAAAGAACTTTTGCACAGCTTAGCAGGTGATGAATCAAAATCCAAAAGGAGGGAAAATGGCTATCATACGAATTGACTGAAAATGCCATTTCGAATCGCAAAAGTCCACGTCGACACCGAAGTGTAATATTCAACGTCCAAAAGTTTTTCTGCGTGCGTATGGTGCGATCAACAAGGTGTAGCGTATTATGAGCCGCTAAAATCTAATGAACGTCTCATTACACATGTTTACCAATACCAATTGCGACCAGACCAACAATAGCTGCTAACGGACGCAAAGTCATCCTCTCAAGGATATAATGTTGCAGCTCGAATGGGAAGTTTTGCCGCATCCAACGTACTCAGCGGATACAGGGCCTTCTGATTACCACTTGTTCAGATCGATGCAGCATAGCCTGGATGACAAGTGGTTTCGAAATGCTGCAGAAGCACGAAAATAGGTTGACGATTGGATCGCCGCCAAACCAATATCGATACGGTGTCGCCATCTTCCCAAAAGGATGGTGAAAGGTTATAGAAAATAATCGAACATATTTTTATACCTCTCATATTCTTATTAATATATATTGGACCAATTTTTCTCGAGTGAATCAAATGATCAAAATACATGCAAGCATCTAATACTTTAATTGATTTGTTGTAAAAGCAAGCAAAAGTTGTCTTAACCCTGTCCTTGATTAGGCAAGCTTAACCGATTAACCAGCGATCGACTATTGGAAAGGTTTTTATAAGTAATATTTCTTAGCGGTGAGGGTTAATCAAGTTCTCAGTAAGCATATCTTCTCTCTGCCCTTTCCGATAGAAGATTAAATTCCCTTTCGTAGCGTAAGCTGTTCTCTCCCTATATTCTTCCCTTTTTTTTACATACAATTGATATAAAAAATAAAAAACAAAATAAAAAAAAAAAAAAAGTGCAAAAAAGAAAGAAAATTTATTCTTAAAAGTAACAAATAAAAAAAGACAAAAAACAAAATATGCAAGCGTTGCTAAAATTAAAACTATTACAAATATTTCCTCTGGTTTAGCATTTCTTAAGAAATTCGAGACCGAAAACATACCAACCCATGACCAAAGTATGCGATATGCACCATAGGAAGGCTGTAAAGAAACACTTAAGTTAACAACGACTACTTTATGTGGCACTTAATGTCTAAAGAAATCACTTTTTAATGCATTCTGATCGGTTTCGAAAATGAATGAGAATTCTAGACAATGATGGTGGTGAGTATTAAGTGAAGAATACGAAAATTAAGGCTACGGAGTCCGACTGAGTCGCAGGAACTGACATAGTAAAGTATAACGACCCGGATTAATTTCTGTTTTCCTCAAACGCTTTCAAACTACGATCCTATTAACGATGAAGTCAAGTCGAGTCAAGGTTTAATTTTTTTTTTTAAATATGATTCCAGGGAAATTTTTGATATATTTTTTTGGTTTTAGTTAGAGACGTAAAAGTTTGAAATGACTGTTCACATGAAATTTTAGAAAAGAGAACCGAATCTTTTTGATGTACTACGTAGCCCTGGTTCAAAATGACGCACAAACATAAATAGTTACACGTTGCTTGATATTGTTGGGTCATGTACTATACAACCAAAAATGTATATATTAACAAGGAGGAGAAAAAAGAAAAATCAAAACGTTGATCATAATGCTTACAACTAAATGCGGAGACGATCGTGTTAATGGTGACGGAGTGGAAGTAGCTGTAGAGCTGTTGTGGCGGTGCTGGTAGAATTGGTGTTAAATACATGGCAAAATGTTAAGGACTGCTGCTGTTGTCGATGTACCGATGCCGGCAACAATGATTATGATGACGATGTTGTTATTAAAGCTGCATTTGTCTTGTTGTTGTTGTTATTGTTGTCGTCGTCGTCGTCGTCGTCGTCGTCGTCGTCGTTGTTCTTGCTATTGCTGTCGAAACCACTAATAAAAATCTATAAAATACGTAAGCAACTTAAATCATAAAAATCCTAAACGTACGGGAACGTGGAACGAAAGAAACGCATAGCGCGCGAAAAATATCCTCGTCACGAATTAATATTATATTGCGATTTATCTTTTGTGTTCGCATATATACAACAACAATAGCAACAATAACAATAATAGCAATAACAACAACGACACCATTGCACCATTGCCCAACAAATGCCAGACGTTCAACGAGGTAGTACATGGAATGTGCGAGTGCACATTACAACAGTTTTTTTTTTTCTTTTTTTTTTGAAGAGTTAAAAGCGATCAATGTCTGATGATCGTCATCGTATACAATACAGCATTCAGTGCATATTTATAAGCCATGGCTTTATATATATATATATTTGACGTATGTACATACACATATATATATATATATACGTATACGTCTATACGTTTGCATAAATTCATGTATGCATGTATGTATTTATATATATGTATATATATATATATATATATATATATATATCTAAGCATAGTGTATATACATGTGTTGCTGCATTTGTGTCGTGTGAAGGAGACCGCGCAAATTGACTTCACTTAACGCAAAACGAAGGAAAAAAAAAATAAATAAATGCGGGCCTGTCATATACATATGTGCATAAGTATAAAGAGGAGTCGTTGAATAACGCCCAAAAGAAAAGAAAAGGAAAGAAAAAGACGAAATAACAAATGCAAGCGCTCGATTCTCAACTCAATTTAGCTTAACTTGTTCGATAGCGACAGCAGAAGCATACGCATTTGTATCGTGCAATTTCAAGTTCACGTTCATGTTGCACGTTCTTACTTTTTCTTGATTTTAGTCTTTTACCCGCGGATTGTTCTCTGCCTTCGATTAGATTCATTCAAACAAGAGCAACAATGCAAGCGCTTCAATGTTCCCCCGAAAAAGTTGCCGGTTTTTTGTTTTTTATTACTTTTTGAGAAACACACGCTAGGGCTGCTTATATAGAAGAGATGCCAGGTGCTGTGCCAACCCATTTTTCCTCCAGAAAGCAAAGGCTAAACATGGTACGTACTCTGCAATCAGTTGCACACTAACAAGATGCAGATTTAACTAAACGAACTTTTGTAAGTTACGACCACCCATATACACTACGTGCGCACTCATAAACAAAGAGAGGGAGAGAAAACCACAAATCGATAGATCTGAAGGCATAAAGAGCAAACTCGGAACCGACACAATCATTACATTCTATTTCTACGAGATTAGTTCTATAGTCTAGAATGTGTATGCTTGTGTATGTGTGATTGGGAATGTGTGCTCGCATGTATGTGAATAAACTGCAATTATAATTAGAACCTTAATCGCCAAGAGAAAAAGTACAAAAGAAAGAAAACGAAAACAACAACAACAACAACAATAACAACAACAATAACAACAACAACAACGACAGAAAGCAAGTTGTCGACCTTTAATTTTATAGTTTCTCACTCTTGTTATCTGCTAAGCTCTATTGTGTGTACTGCTAATGAACTTTTCCTACGTGCGAGTTTGTACATTAATGCAAATGCGTATAGGTAGGCAGTTAAAGGTAGATAGGTAAGTAAATTATGACAACAAATTACACTAATAATATAAAATTTGAAGGCCAATTCATTTGACGGTAATCGATCGTTAATGACGGAATGGTTGTGCATAGTCAAGTTTTACTTTATATTTCCTCTGGACGGAAAGCATTTTTATGGGAAACATGAGATAATTATATTTTAGCGCTTAACAGCAAAATGACGGTATGGTTAAGACAAAGTGCTTAGATTTAAAGGCATAGTAACTTAAGACTTTTACACCATTTTTTCATTTACTCATGCCAAGTCAAGGATACGCACTGGTTCTAATACTGGCGCACAATCTCGTATTAGACTTTCAAAAGTAGACATTAATTTTCCCAACCTAACTTCAAGTACAACCGTCGCAAATGTTTTTAAAATTAGAAAAACAAAAAAATGTTAGGCCCTTGCATGTATTTTGATTTAGAAAAGGCATTTATTGAAAAAAATTGGTACAAAATAATAATTAATCGATTTTCGGTAGCGTAATGAAAGAACGATATTTGTTTGGCAGCGATCCAGTCGTCGACCTATTTTCGCACCTCTTCCACATTTCGAAACTGCGTGTCAGCGAACCCGCGCTGAATCGATGTGAACATCAGATGTGTAATCAGAAAACGCTACACTGGCTTCGGTGTCGATGTCGATACGTCTCCTGGACTAACCTATGATTTTTGCGCTTAGGATTATCCAAGTATACCCCAATTTTCATCGCCAGCCACAAAAAATTCCTGTTTGTTCGAAAGTTCTTTGAGAGTTTAAGCTTGGCTTTCGTCCTTTTTTGGTCCTCACGACCGTTCCTCGCACTGAATAACTCAAAAATACTCAAAAATAAAATGGTGGAAAAAACGAAGGAAACGGTCAAATCCATCAAATTGAATTCTCTGATATTTTGTTGTTTTTTTTAATGAGAATTCGTAAACTAATTGAAAAATGCACAGACATTTCATATTTAATTGTCATGCCTTTACAGTGATCACTTGCCTAGGAAGTCAAATAACTTTTCATTCTTCTTAAACAGTTGGCCGATTTTACAAAAGACGATCTCATATAATATGCCTACCCTTTATCGGTATTAGGGCAGAAAACTGTCATGCAATTCTTGCGATTGCAATACGTATTTCAAAACGAAGTGATGCCAATCATGGTGAACAATCATCAGCAAATGGTATAGCGAGTGTGATGCTAATGAACCATCAAAACTCAATGGCTGTTCTCATAGAACAATTAAGTCCAAGTCACTTAACAATCAATTAACAATGTATTTGCACTCAACTAAACTGGAGATGCGCCACATGATATGCAGAGAATGGACAAATTAATATGAAAACTATACAATACAGTACGATCCTGTTACATTTTGGCAGCAGTGCTTCCGTGTAAATGATGCGAAACTTAAGTATTGCGTAGTCTACATGCCAAGTCTTGTAGGTTATACTTCTACGAATTAGTATTTCGAAGTTTGATCGAATCAGTGTCGATTGGTTCCGTTTGAGAGATATGAGAACAAAAGAAGCAACAAAAAAAAAACAGAAAGATTGATTTGCATTTTGACATAATTATAATCGGGACACCGGACATATGGTCATATATTCGTTACACATGCTTGCGATTGTCCAAAATCACAATCATTAGCATTTTCGTGTTTTCGAGGGCTCACCACTTTATAGTATCATATTATCTATTAACCATTTCCAGATCTGCTTTAAGTGCTTAAGAAAAATCACTCTTAACACTGGTAGAGTCGACCGCTGAAATCCTCGTTAAGTAATACCGCAGCTTGTTCCATTAATTATAAAAAGAAATTGCCTTACATTTTATATATTTCACGCATTCATCTTGCAATTCATCTTACATTCATATTCATATTTTCGTCAAGACTACGGAAACGCTAATGAAGTTGTAATGGAACTAAAAGGTCGTAGATAGATATACGACGTAATTATTGTATTTATGAGTTTAATTATTGTTAAATGACTTTTTTGTTTTTAACTACCAGAAAATTCTTAACTCTTGAAGTCATTAAGGAGTTCTTAAGGGTTCTAAAGAAGCATTTTTCTTTTCTTTATGTCTCACTCTCAGTCTCAGTCTCAGTCTCAGTCTCAGTCAACAGTTAAACCAAGCCATAGAGTTTAATCAGTTCTTAGATCTGCAATTTCAACATAATAACATCGCTTAATTTGCAAAATATATTCGTTACACATGCTTGCGATTGTCCAAAATCATAATCATTAGCATTTTCGTGTTTTCGAGGGCTCACCACTTTATAGTATCATATTATCTATTAACCATTTCCAGATCTGCTTTAAGTGCTTAAGAAAAATCACTCTTAACACTGGTAGAGTCGACCGCTGAAATCCTCGTTAAGTAATACCGCAGCTTGTTCCATTAATTATAAAAAGAAATTGCCTTACATTTTATATATTTCACGCATTCATCTCGCAATTCATCTTACATTCATATTCATATTTTCATCAAGACTACGGAAACGCTAATGAAGTTGTAATGGAACTAAAAGGTCGTAGATAGATATACGACGTAATTATTGTATTTATGAGTTTAATTATTGTTAAATGACTTTTTTGTTTTTAACTACCAGAAAATTCTTAACTCTTGAAGTCATTAAGGAGTTCTTAAGGGTTCTAAAGAAGCATTTTTCTTTTCTTTATGTCTCAGTCTCAGTCTCAGTCTCAGTCTCAGTCTCAGTCAACAGTTAAACCAAGCCATAGAGTTTAATCAGTTCTTAGATCTGCAATTTCAACATAATAACATCGCTTAATTTGCAAAAACAAAAAAAAAATTTATGTATAATTTCTTTAAATGTGTGCACACACACGCACACACACACATACATACATGCACGCGCACGCACACGCACACGCACAAGCACGCACAACATACACAGGTATAGATTGGAAGAGTTTTTTTTTTGTTTTGTTTTGTTTTGTTTGTTGTTTTTCTTTTTTAGTGCGTTTAGTGCCTCGATGCATGTAAAGCATAATAGGAATGAATTCGTTTAATTTGTGATTCAAGATACGATAATAACTACCTACGCATACGTGCAACAGACATGCAGATATCGTTTTGATGGCTTTATTGACTTAACTTCAACGAATTTATTGTCTCTTGAAAGACAGTTTAAATGTCATAGACGATAAATGTGCGATAACGTTATCTAACGACATTATTGTCTAATGCTTAAATAATATTAAACGGAAGTTAAACGTCCTCTACTCTCTCTCTCTCTCTCTCTCTCGTTTACTTACTTGTCTTGTAAGTCTAAGTATTTAATCTTTAAACAGAGCTATTAGAGCTAATTATATGTTACGCAGCCATGTATTTTATAAAATCATTACGGTTCAAATTTAAGCACATTATGGTTTCCACAAATCTCGTACATTAGCTGAGTAAAATTTCATTTTGCATTCCCTGCCATTACATTAAAAATGGGAAGAAGACATATTTGCAGGTCTTGTTTTTTCTTTTTTTTTTTTTTTTTTTTTTTTTTTTTTTTTTTTTTTTTTTTTTTTTT
>CCAG010001523.1:0-40741 GCA_001077435.1 Glossina morsitans morsitans
TTCGCATCCCATCCCTTAAAATAAAAAAGGGGAAAAAAAAATTTTTGCGGGTTTTTTTTTTTTTTTTTTTTTTTTTTTTTTTTTTTTGCTTTTGATTATTTATTTATTTTGTTTCGTTTCATTTTTTGCAAAAAATCGTTTTAGCCAAGTCAGAACTAATTGCCTCAATATGTTTCCTGCTTACTTTAGTTTATTTTCTTTGCTTTTTATTTTTTCTTCTTCTTTTTCTTTATTTATTTATTTTTATTTTTTATATAAATGTTTTTGCTTTTTTTTTTTGGTGTTACAACTTTTCATTACAAAGTTATTGTGGTGAGTCTGTAAATATGAGAATGTTAGTATGGTTTGCTTCTGCTTGCTTGAATATTTTTGTATGTACGTTTGTATGTACGTACGTACGTACATATGTTTATATTAGTATGTATGTATGCGTGTGTTCTAATTGAAAACCAATTAAACTTGTGTTATTCTCCATCATGCTTGGTGGCCAACAATTTAACAGTTCTTGTGTTGTTATATCCACACCATCGGCATGACCTTATGCCGTATCACCATCTCTACTATCAATTTTTTCTTCATACAATTATAGTTTGTGTATATATACAAACATAAATATGTACAAACATAAAATGGCATAGTTGTATATATTTACATTGTTGTTGTAAATGAATTCTAGAATAAAGCACTTTTTAACCACAGTCCAGACTAATTTAAGCTCATCTATATATATATATATGGGTGTATGAGTGTATGGGTGTCAGTATATATATATATATATATATATATATATATATATATATATATACGTGTGTGTGCGTAAATGTTATTCGGTCTCCATACATGATGTTAAAAATTTCTGACAGAAACCACTTTGTGTTGGTACATGTATAACATACCAACATCTACAACATACACATATACGCAGGCATTATTAAGTGCTATATAAGTATAAAACCTTTTGATGGCGTGTGTGTTGTATTAGTCGGAGTACATAGATTGTTGGTCAAGCGTTAAAACACTTTAGCATGCTTTAATAGTTTTGTTTTTTTTTTTTTTTGGTGTTGTTTACATTCGACATCTTTTCTGGTTGGGTTTATTCGGTTTATTTAGAGTTTATTAGCAACAAAAGAAGAAGATTGAAAATATAGCAAAAAATAAGCAGACAAACAGTATTTTTTAAAACGAACCTTGGATACTCATCGTGTCCAATATTTTTATACTCACCATTGAAGCTATTAGTCGCCTGTCTTGACAGTTGGGCAAGTCCATTTTTGAAAAAATGGTTACAGTGACAATGGTCGATAAAGAAAACTTAATATGAACTTTTTGCCTGCAAACAATCTAGAGTCGAAACCATCAAAACAAAACAAAAAGTAAATAAAAATGGATTTACCGCACTTTCAAAATAATCGGCTCATATATTTGTAGATTTAGTAAATATTTATAGCGTGTGAAAAGATTGAACGGAAAGTATGTATGTTTTCGATTTGCGCGATTAATGAAATTGACTTAGTCATATCTGCCCGTTTGTCCGTCTATATTAAAATCTAAAAATATTGTTTTTAAGTGTAGTAGTGTGACATGCATTCAAAAAGATCCAAACCTAAAATGGTTCATGAAATGCAGCCCATTGTTAACAAAAAAATTCCTAGTTTCCGCTGTTTTGATTAAAGAACGGCTTCACAATTGTGGGCCTTTCAGTTTGGAGCTTTGCACTGATTTTGAAGTTTTTCCTTAACAGAATCTTCGTGCTAAGTTAACAGGCTTAAGTAACTAGAACTGGCGGGCAACTCTATATGAATAAGGCGTTACGCCATTACGTAGATATGGGTTTAGTCTGGGACAAACTCGTAGGGAAAGTGTTGGCATTTACGCAAAAGATGATTTTAGAAAATTTTCCATCGATGCTAAATAAATATAATATCGAATGAATAGATAGACCCTTTTATATGATGCAACAAAGTATCGTAAATGAATGGATGAGCATTTGAGGGTTCGTCTCAAGCCTTACATAACAAGTTTTTCGTTGTTCGTTTAATGATTGCGCTGTCCTGTGTGTAAGTCACTTGAGGTCAGTTGTGATCGACGTGTACTCGAGATTGTCTGTCTGATTCATCATCGTTCATTTCTTTCAGATTTTTCAAGGCTCATGTCGACTTGGAAAACTGATTTTCGATCTTCTAATGATTAGAAAATAATCCATTCAAAATCTTGTATTGAATGTATGTGCAGTAAAGTCTCTTCCCATGCGATTCATTGTTAAGCGATTTATATTAATTCGAAAACCCCTGGCAAACACGTTAAGGGATGGTACCACTGTAAGGGCCCAAAAAAATATTTGTTTGAAAATTTTTTTTTCGTATGAAAGAAACAGCAATAGAATTATAATATTCGAAGAGATTATTGGAGCACAAACTTACATATATGAAAAAAAATAAATAAATAACTTTTGAAAAATGAAAAAAGAATGGCATCTTCGTGTATCGTACGACTATGCGATGTGCAGGATAAGTGGTACCAAGAAAATCACTTAATCTACAGGTTAAGTGTCCGAGAGAGACGTAAAACTTTTTAGAGATATTGATTTTTGTGTGATTGGTGAGTAGTCGAATGCAAAAACCAATATCCGATCTGGGTAACGCCAATTTTTTATTACAATAATTAATGCTTAAGTGAGAAAGTTCCTTTGCTCTAATCTAGAAAATGTTCCTTCAAAACTATTACAAAAAACTTCATTGAAAATAATAAAATTACGAAAATTATGTCGCGTGCCAAATGCGTTTAAAGTTTTGAAATACGTTGTAGGCATGGTTTTTATTTAAACTTTTTATTAATACTTACTATTAGTCGGCAAGGCCAGAGCTGTAAAAAGGCCCTTTTTTGTTTGAATATTCGGTCTCATTCTGTTTGGTACGAGAAGTCACCTTTCTGCCTTCGCCATTCGCGTGTTTGTAAAATGAGAGCGAAAACGGTAAGAAAACGTATCATTCATTAGCCGAATTCATAATCAACCACAAGAATGTAACCCCAAGCCTATAAATTCTGGGTAAAGGGCTTTCGAATATACTCGACAGTCGGCTGAATGAAGCTTGGCGAACGCCAGTTCGAAGTTCAACCCAAATCATTTCTTTCTTACTATTTACGCCTATCCTCTATCTATGAAAATTGTGACAACTACAAGAATTCTCTTGCATGCTCTACCTTCTCTTCCTGGTACATGCCTTGCTTTTTCTCTCATTATCGTTTGCGATTTCTTTGTTGTTCAGGTTGACCTTTAATGCTTTGAGACATAATGATAAAATAAAATATTTCTATACCGAAAATTCAATTTGTATCTAATCGATTATTATCGTTTGCTCGCTTACTTGCAGCGAGAATTTTCGAAATGCGTCTACTCTTTCATTCTTCGATTCCTCGTAATTACGAGGAGAGAAATAAGATTGGTCGACATATTTTCGAATGTGTTAGGAGCTCAATAAATTTGTAAAATTAAACGTATATTTAATACAAAGCGCGCTCGAATGCGTCCGTGAAACTCCTCGCATACGGCCCGATGATATCGCCATTTGGATCGTACGGTTTTATTATTAAAATATATACTCAATAGGTCTTTCAATATTTTCTTCAGCCGTATTTATTTTTTTATTATTGATCGGCCGTAAGTACCACAAGGAATAATTTGATCCGTTGATGAATTTAGATGTGAAATCATTTCTTTTTTACTCTCGTTTCTATCGATAGTTTGTGCAATTTAGTTGCTTTAACTTATTATCAGGAATTCATTTAAGACAAAGTCCTTTCCGAGCACCTTGGACAGAGCTTAAAGATTTTAAGGCGATACTATTTGCGCAGTTTATTTTCACATATTCTGGAAGGTTTACGCTATCTATTAAAACTAGGTTCTGTTGGGTTCTTTTTTGAAAAATGTCCATCGGTGCTTGTTTCCCTTTCCTAATCTATGTTGTAAATGATAAACAGCCGGACGAGTAAAAGATTGCAATTCTCGTCCTATGTCTTTTAAATACTTTTTGCAAAACAAAAAAAGAAAAAAAAAATCGTGGTTAGGAAGCCCTGTGTTTCTGAACCCTTCAATCTTAAATTTTTTTTAGAAGTCATTTTGATAGAATAACAGAAAAATACTTAAGCAAGGAAATCTACTACCAGATATGTAAATAGGAACCCGGAAAATACACGCTTGTGAAAATGATAATAAATATTTTAGTCAAAGTTCGGCACACGTTTGCCACCTGTTTTACAATTTTTGAAAAAAAAAAAAAAAATTGTTGATCTTCTAAAATCAGCCACTCATCGAGCCGTTTGCATGCATTTTCGTAAGAAATGAAGCACTTCTCAGCAAGAGCGACTTAAGCAAATGGGTTTGATGAGTAAGTCGCCCGGCTTATCATTTCCACGTTGGGTACATCTAATGTGTCATAAGCCTGTGTTCGTATGGATGGATGGACTCTTGCTATGTAGAAAATCACCTGGCATTGCTTTTCTTCATATTCCTATCATTTTTTTCAAAGAGCGAATTGTTCAACTCGATTAGTTGGTGTTGATAGGGTTTGGAACTAACTGCATCACCGACAGGTTACATCTTTTCGGATTTCAGCGAAGCAAAAGCATCGTCGTCTTGCTATAATGTTTCGGTTTTTCGATGGCTGTTAATGGTACGCTCTTGGGATTCTCAAACTAAATCCATTTTCCAGCCTCAGTGACGGGAAGGTGCTAAAACAAGTTCGGGCAAGAAAAGCACATGGACAGACATAACGCGAAAAGAGGGACAGATAAGCTTAAATCGGTTTAGGAAGAAGATTCTGAATCGATCGGTATAACGCAAAGTACCCTCGCGCCACAAACAGCGTATAAACAGCAGGCATAAAAAAAGGAAGGAATATAAGGAGGTACAATAAAAAAGAAGTCAACGCCTCAGAAACAGAGTACATTCGGTTAGTCAAGCAAAGAATTGATTAACTAGAGGTTAGAGAGTATTTGAGGTTCTTCACTACACTCTCCTTTTTGCTTTGCGCGGCCACAATAATTCCACGCATATAAATTTTATAGATGATTAGGTATGAAAAGAAACCGAATGAGAGACTATTAATGAAAATTCGTGGAACACGATTTTATCACTAAAGGATAAAGAATGGAAAGTAAGAGCATTTGATTCAGAAAAGCGAACGTTCCCCTCTCCGCATTGTGAATGTTATTGTATATCAAGCCTATGTGTGAAAATTTTCTGAAGTTATAGTAAATCTTGCAAAAACATGCAAGCAATTAATTTTAATGTTATACTATAGGTGTACCCGAACTCTATCCTCTAACCTGCATTCAAAATTTTTTAGTTTTTTTGCCAATTTTTTTTTTATCTGCGGGAATTATTTCAAACTCGCGGAGAAAGAGACTGTGCGAACAGTTGTTAAGCTTTATACACATAATGTAGTTGAACATATACATTTATATTTTTATTTGCACCCAAAAGACACATAGGTGTACTTATGACCAAATATACTTATTGTGGGGAAACATTCAAAGTGAGAAGATATTTGTTATTCCTACTACCTGTGCTTACATTTAGTAAAATAATTTTGAAACTGTCGTACTTGCACCTCCTCCTTGCTTGGCTATTTTTTTCTCTAGAGTTATCCAAGTTCTACATTTTTATAGATCTCCTCTCCTTTTAAGCTGTCTTCACTTATTTCTCAATTTTAGATCCATCGCAAACCAATGGCAAAAGCAAAATATATGCTGTAGGAGACTTTGCTGCTTCATTGCTGTGTTTAAGAGTTTTAAGGAAATCCCGAAATCAATTTGTCACTTTTGGAAAAGAAAGGAGAAGCAGTGAATGTGAAATAGTAATTAATCATAAGAGTTCTATGAAAATGGTTCCCCACTAAATCCGATTAAATTAATAGGAACAGTTTTATTTTCAAAGTGGTGGATAATCTTATCGCAGCAACCATGGCTTCCAGAAAAAGCATCAAGTAGCAGTCGCTATAATGATTCTTGATTCTATTATTATTGCACAAGTGAGTAAGCGAGTAATAGTTCACTTGTGTTCTACATGGAAAAGTAAAAAAATTCTCGAGCCTTATATGAATACTACTCACAACGACTAGTTTGCTGTGTTGACTGTGGTAAAACACCTTAATGTTGGCGCGGATTTAAACAATTATCCAATAGTTTAGTGTTTGTCTACAGTGAGCATAGATAGAAATGCCGTTCAATTCTGCTTCTTTTTAATGAGAGGATGTTTTCCATGGTGAACGCATTATTATTATAATTCACTTGCTTGCTATACGTCAAAGAAGATGTGGAAGTGTCTGTGAGCATCGAAGATCTTCTTTTGCTTGTCATTTATTTAAAGCGAAGCACTTTCGGTCAAGGCAGACGCTAGAAGGCGCACGCACTTACTTGCTTTATAAAATTTGATTTTGCAAAACAATTATTGAGAAAGAAAAAAAAAATATTTCAATTTAATAAATTTTCTTTATGCTCACATCAACGTGAATATGAATATGAGCATGAACATGAACATGAACATGCACGTAAAACAGGTAGAACAGCTGATAATCTATTGCTTATGTATGTACGTACACTATAAAGAAAAAAAAAAAAGAGGACAGTTTCACCACAGTTTGCTCGAAATAAACAAATGATGCAGAATTATTTGTGTGTGCAACACTTTACACGAGAGATATCATATCATGCCTTAGACATACATTCATCCATACATACACATATACCTAAGACATTACGGCATACAGTTTGTCAGTATATCAACTAAACTGTTTGATGCCAGCAAATTCTAAAGCTGCAAGCTTTGATAAAACTCTTTACTCATAACTAACTGGCGCAGCTTAAGATAGATTAGATGTCGAAAGAAGAGTATGAAAGAAGAAGAATATATATATAGAGAGAGAGAGAAAGAGAGAGCTAACGTGGAAGACAAACAGTGAATAGGAAAGAAATAGAGGAAAATATGCCCTCGACTTGCAGTTATTTTTCCTTTCTCTCGATTTATAGTGTGAAGACTTGCATTAAATCTTTTTCTTCTTGTCTGTAGGCTCGCCTTTACGTTGCACGTTTCCAACCCTTTCAGTTATTCATTTCATTTACTCAGTTACTCCCAATAAGACAGGAAAATAAACATTAAAAAAGAACGCATTAGTGCTGTTGATGTACGTATGCTCGCTTGTTTGCCTTATGCGGCTGGGTAGTCAAATCGCCGCCTAATACCACAAACGCCTGCCTGTCGGTATCTCTAACTGTAGGATATTCGTGAGGTATTTAGTTGGGCTTTGCTTTTCGGAAATTGTTTATGATGTTTGCCACACTCTGGAGTGAGAAGAGTTTTGAAGAGTGAAAGAAAGAAAGGGGAAGAGAGAGAAACAGAGATAGAGAGATTGTGTGTACCATTAGCAACGTGACAATTTTGGTAATGCCTTCAAAATCGTGTGTGTACGTTCGAGACTTCTTTACTTTTTTTTGATGAAAATTTCTTATTTTGGATAAAAACCACATTTACTGCCAGAATTTTTAGCAAAGTGTGATTATAAGTTTGTATGCGTATACTTATCGGTCTGTCTGTCTGTCTGTCTGTGTATCTGTCTCGCTGTCTATCTGTTTGTCTGTCTGTCCATTTTTCTGTCTGTCTATTTGCCTGCTTGCCCGGATATGTATGTTTGTTTGTTTGTTTGTATTCTCATATGAAGAGATCTTAACATGTGCGTAGTAAACACTCCATCAAAACATCTTGATGTTGTTGCATCTTTGCTTGTTTGCCGGGCTTCACTATTGTACTGATGTTGCATTGTCTGTGAAGTATATTGTTGTGCTATGCTTGTCATGTGCTTTCTTGTTGATGCTGTACGTGCAACATGATTCCTTAAGTACGTGTGCTGTTGCCTTTTATTTGCACTACGGAAGCAACATTTAATTGACTTAACGTGTAATGTTTGTATCTCTCGTTTTGATAGAGTTTCATTGCAGCTACATGTATATATGCATATAAATGCATATATGTATGTCGTATGTTTACTTATATCGCCTCGTAAGTTTGGCAGCAGCATTGGTTTGAGAATTTCACTTTAATGCATCGAGAAAGGTGTCATTGTGGCATCATGTGCTGTAATTTTATTTGCAATTTTCGAACATGTTGTTGCTTATGCAGTTGGTTGATAGTTTTTCTAATTGCACATTTTAGGCATACACATACACACACACACACACACACACATAAACACACACACAAACACAAACACACAAACATGAATCCTATATAATTAATAATGAAGAAATATCTGACATAAAAATTAAGCAGTAAATGTAGTGCAATAACTGATGGCTATGTGCAGCTTTTCACTGAAAGAAAATTACTGTGTTCACGGTCTACTACACATGTGAATGTGTATGTTTCTTCTTTAAGAACAATTACACGAAACAAACGTTTGTAAACACGTTTCACATATTTCTGTTAACATATAATATTTTGAAAATTTTACGCGCATCTGATTAAACATTACCTCTTCACATATACATACTCACTTGTTGTATATGTAATTCAACAAACATTAAATAAAGGGAAAATTGAAAGAACCTTCGTTTAATTGGTCTAAACCAATAACTATCAAATAAAAAGTATCGAATAAAAATGAATTCGAAAGTTATGCAAAACAAAGCAAATTCAAAAACGACAGAAACATGCACGTACGACGTAAATACATTGCTTTGATAAATTAAAAAAAGAGTTATAGTAAAATTTTAAATAAACTTAAAAATGATTTTTCCTCAAATGATTAGAAATTCAGTTGAAAAACCAGCCGATCATGTGGAAAATTGAATTGAAAGTACACATGAATGAAGTTTGGATTTTTCTAAAATGCTTTGAATCCTAAAAAAGAAGAAAAAAAAAAAAAAACAGGAAAAGAACATTACTTTCAATTTTAGTCGAATTTTTGAATGCTCACTATATGTACTATTGTGTATGTATGTGGTGATAACACAAGAGCTTTTGCTTTCGATTCGAAATAGAAATAAAAATGGAAATTTGTGACAATTCGATTCTGGAATTGCAATTTCCTTTCGGCAGGTTTGGGTGTAAATGTGCTCTCAGTTTACCAACGGCATCAACAATATTGGAAAACAAAATCATTGCGGGTTCGCGGTTTTATCAGAGTAAATGAACGACTTGATATAATCCCAAAGTAAAAACTCCAATGGAGTCGCATATTGTTGGTGACCAGTCGAGACATTTCTGGAGATTACATGGTCATCGCGACCAATGGCATTTACACTATCTTCTTTAAATCACATATCATCCGAACTGAACTAATTCGATTTATGCCGCACATGGTCAGTAATCACATTTGTAAGCTCTTTTCCATTGAGGATAACTGCAATGTGGTGGTGGTTCATCCACATTTCGGTTCACCGCATCCATACCTTCAGCATTTAACTTGAACTTTTCACTTACATTAAGGATGGTAAGCTCTGTACGTCGATTAAATTGACCATAAACGGGGTTATTTGGCTGCGAAACATACTCCGAATCATTATTTTTGCGATGAATTTTAACGGGCTGTACAATTTTGCTTTTTTTCATGGGTGGATTTGACAAAAAATACTCAATTTTATTTGGAACTTGAATACGAAAACATGGACTGTACGACGTTTTAGAAAAAGCTTTTATTTAATCGCCCTATAATCTGAAAAATTACCAAAGCGTTATTTAGACAACTGGACGGACCCTTCACAAATAATGTGCAAAATTTATTATACTCTCTCACTCCCATGACTCACCAAGTATATTCCGTTCATGGAATCAATACTAGCCTGTGTGCGAATGGTAGAAGGTTGAATTGAGTTGTTTGTTGAACTGTTGCGATGAAATCGAAGAAGGTGGCATTTTTTAGGATATACGATTCTGCCATTTTCATCTAAACTAGCTTAAAGGAGCCTACCGGCTGCTACCACTTTCCCTCTCTTATAGAAAGTTTAAGCTTTGAAAGTTTGGATCAGAAAACTTCCAAGTTGTCCACAATAAAATCCAGGCTGTCAGCACACTGCAGTCTGCGCCAATCTATCGTTTCGCACTCAAGCTGTCTCAGAGAACCGTTTGTCGTCGAGAAACCCGTTAACTTTTATCCATTATATAAATCTGGAGTATTAAGAGATAGGCGCTCACAAGGGACTTCATATCACTGCTAATTGTGGAAGTGACAGTAAATTTTATCGCTTTCATCATTAATTCATCCTGAGAAAGTTTGCCAAATGCTTGATGTTCATGCGATATAAATATTTGAAGTATTGATTTTAATTGGGTAGTGATGAGACAAAAGCGGAACTTCGTCCAGATTTAGTTCTTTACAAGTAACACGATAAATGTGGACGTCCAGCTCGATAGCTGAATATCAGTTATATTCCGATCACGTATGCTTAACTTCGTCGCCTGTTCTATGAATCGGATCTACTGTGTAGCTAACGGACTTCTTATTGTTTAAATGTATTCGTATTAGTCGGCAAAGTTTGTTGAAAACCTCTGCCTGCAATTAATTACATCGCACTGAATGAGAAGACGAAACTTAATCAGTCCGAACGAATCTCGCCTATCTCTCGAGTATTTGTATGCAAGCATTTTGTTTGCAAAAGCGCACTTGGGCGTGTGTTCATAAAATTGTGAAAAATTGATCGAGGCGTCAAAAGAATAAAAAAATAAAAAAAAAAAAAACAAAAAAAAAAAAACAAAAACAAAAACGTTAAAACAACATCTACGCCCAATTTCAGGTATATATTAAGCACCTAATTTACGATCAACAGGTGACAATAATTTTATGCTAACGACTGACTTAACGACATTAAACTATAAACAAACACACGCACACGCGTACATATGCTCATATATAAATATATACACACATTCCCTGTATTCGCAACAATTGATGCCGCATAGCGATATTCAAATTTTTGCATATTTTCTCCCTCTGACGTTTTCATATGCATTCCCTGCTCAGATTGCTATAGTTTGCTTGCTTCGCTGCTTGTGAAGATACCTGTCCGCAGTTTATCATTTACAACATAACTCAGATTATGTTTGTGTCTGTTTTATGACATGATTCAATAGCACATTCGTTCACTTGCTTATAAGAAGTAACACAAGCACATATGAATATGCCTGCGTTTATGCATACGCTGCATTACGTCTGTGGCAAGTTCAATGATAAATACCAACAATGCACACACAACAGCACAGCATGTTGCCGGTAGTTGTAGTTGTCATTTATTACAACGGGCGAATAATTTGCAAACTCAACCACAATGTTAACCACTTTATGAGTAAATTTGTTTTCTTCTGCCTGTTACTACTTAGTAGTTGTTGTTATCTTTGTTCTTATTGTTGTTGTTATCCAAAACAAAGTGGTTCAACCAGCGTAACGCGGTCATAACTCTTCTTTCTTACCCTTCTCTCTATGCTCATATTTATGCAGATTTTTTGTTTTTATTTTTTGTGTTCTTGTTTTCTTTTTTTTTCCCCCTTCTTCTTGTTATTCTTTCAAGTTATGTGTAGAAAATACAAAAAAAAAAAAAAAAAGAATGCCTGCGGCTTCAACGAGGCGTTGTACTAATTGATTTTCCCGTTTAGGTTTACAACACATCACCATTACCATTACCGCCTTCGCCGTCGTCTCCATCATCATCATCATCATTGTTATGAAATTACTGTTCTTGTAATCCTTAATAGTTTTCTTTTTGCATTTCGTTCGGCTATCTATCGTGCGGTTTGTAGATATTTTCTCATTGCGGTTAACTATGGCGGGTTACATCAATTAAATGCTTCGCAAGATTTGTGGTAAAGAACTCGATGGCACACAATATCTAGCTTTGCATCCCACAGCCAAGCGTTTACAATGTATTTCTTCGTCAACGCTTCTCTCTCTCTCCCTCTTTCTTTCCCTCTTACTCTCTCTCTCTCTCTCTCACACACTACCAATACGCTCCCTACAAGATGGCCATTTGGAATTTCTTTCATTATTTATGTTTTTTGTTCAGTTAAATGCATTAATAAAATAACTAAGTAATTGTTTTCCTTCTTCTAAGCTTTTCTTATACAAAATTGATGAATATTAGACACAAAGTACACTTAAAATTTTTCAATAACGATTTTTACACACGTCTTGGCAGATGTGTAAAAGATCATCTTAAACTCGAGAATCAATTAAATTGTTTTGGAATCAGTAACACATCCGATGTGTTCACGCTTGATGATTATATTGATAAGTCTTGCTACTTACTACCATGTCCCACACGAGCCGACTGGAAAAGTGTTGAATGCCGTCATTTTAATTTTCAAATAAAAAACATTCCAATGGAACTAATACTTGAGTATTAGAATAAAAAGGCTTCCGATCGTTATGGGCATGAAAATGGGAAAAAACGTTAAAGATCGAAAATAGACCCGCCGGAGAAAGCAGTGCTTTGCAGTTAAGCTTGAAGTTGATGCTTGGTTGTTATTGTAAAAAGATTACATGAACACGCACTATTTACATACTTATTTAAGAATATTACTTACTGGCTTTAAAATGTCTATGAAGTGACGTACGTCGACGCTGATCATGGAACGCTCAAAATTCAAACTCATTACTTTTGTTGTTTATTTGAAGAAATCGGCTGCCAAAGTCCATCAAAAACATTCAGAGGCTTACGATGATGCTGCTCCTGCTCATATTCTAATTGTCGGTTTTGAGTTCAACGGTTTATAAATGGCGACACGAACTGGCTCAAAATGCCATCTTTTGGCCAATCGATCGATGGAAGAGTTGTCAAGGATACACTGTTGCCGCTCGGATGGGAAGTTCAGGCATACACAACGTACTCATCAGATATGGTGCCTCCTAATTACCACTTGCTCAGCGCGATGCAGCATGACTTGGCTGACGTGCGAAAATGGGTCGGTGGGTGGATCACTGCCAAGCCAATATAAGTACTTTCGACATGATATCGCCATGTTCCCAAAAATAGAAAACGATGGAAACTATTTTGATATATATATCGTACCAATGTTCCACAATAAATGCCTTTTTCAAGTGAAAGTGAGCAAAATTTTTGCAAACCTCCGATTAAAATGAATTATCAAAGAATGGCTTTTAAAATATATCGGGTTAATATATGGATTTATTTATAAAAATGTTGTTAGATAAATGAAAATTTAATATGAATTTTTTTCGTTTTTTGGGTCAACAATTTTTCATCTTCTGCAGCCTTTGAATAAATGCTTGAAAAAATCCCATTAAAGACCAAGTAAAGTCACCGGTGCGGCTGTACTTTTAACGAAGGATTTTTTTTTTCTTTTTTTTTAACTGTCAAGTTTGTTGTGATTATAAAAACTGCTTTATTAACTTTTATTAGAGCAAAAGTTGGACCCGAAAACACGGCCAGTTTATACTTTTATTATATATGTAGTACCAGATATGGCTTCCGAATGACGCCGCAAATTTCAATTTAAAAGAAAAACAGTATCCACTCTTTACGTTTAAAGAAAATTGTTTCCAAAGTGAAGAACAAGTAAACAATAGTGGAGCGGGGTCAACCATTAAATACCCTACGCCATTTCGCTTAATACAGTTATTCCTATAACGACTTTTCAAAATAAGGTGTTGCCTGGCAAGTGGTCGGATAAGTGCTCGGATCCGAACCATTTTAATAACGTTCGTCCTTGGGCGGAATGATATATGGGTGAACCAAATTGCATTAAAATATCTCGAAAGTTGCCATCTTAAGGCTGAACATAAAGCGGACAGACAAACCGACAAGCTTAAATCGATTCAAATTTTGATTCCGAATCGATCGCTATGATAAAAAATGGGTCTATTTCAAATCCATTAGAGCGTTTCATATATCCGCGTCAACTTAGCATACCCACAAGTACCACAAGTGATGTAGGGTATAAAACAGTTGTGAAAGGAGAAAACCACCAATAAATTGAAGGCCTACAATACGTATGAAAAATCGTGGTCTGCCCCACCAGGGATTCAATCTGGATTTCCCGTGTAACTCTGTCGGCTGTTCCTCTTCCGATTTTATAAAAAAAAATCTATATAATTTCGAGAGCTTTCTTTAAGATGCTTAAATATTTTTGGGTTAACTCGACACACTTCCCCTTCAGATAATTCTGATGATAAAAGTCAGATTTAACGACAGACTATTTCAAGATAAACGATTCTAGCCATCCACATTTTCCGAAATACCGAAAAATTTTTCTACGTCTCTCTAGCTTTTTTACTGTAGAAAATGTAATAAAATCAAAGGGAGCAGAATTTTCTGAACGCAAACATCATGAGAATTAAGGACTTTTTTTATTACAAAAGCAAATTTGTGATTCCGACTAGTTTTGGGACTTTGGGGCAAAAAAAAAAAAAAAAAAAACATTGAAGCATTAAAGTTGTGAGCAAAGCGTATAGCAACCAACCAACCAGTCAAGCGATATGTGTTGTTCTCCCAGTTTGACTACTTGTTTTGCTATTTACAATTGCATTCATTAATGTCGATTTTAGAGTTTGCATTATTAATGATATTGCGCCTGACTCGCAATATTTGCACTGAACTTAATCCTTTTTAGATTGCGTTAAGTGGGTATGTGTTGTGCTTTGAACGATTTAGTCGGCATAACATTTACTAAACAAACAAACCGATATACTATTTCCATTTAAGAACATGATTGAGAATAAGTTTTCTGCAAGGAAGTTATGTGAAGTCATGTGGTTGCGGTTTTGTCATTAAAGTCTAACATTTTTGTGTGTATTGTTTTGCAACTAAATACTCGAACCATACAAAAATTTTTAATGAGATTTTTTTTAAAATATTTTTTTCTTTATGTCATTGCCACATCTCGACTTAAGGGAAACGCCCCCCTCAATGAATTTTTTCCCTCTTAAAATTTATGTTTCAAAGCTTTTTATTATAATTTGTAAGAAATTTTTTACGTTAGTGACGATGTATGAGTGCAAATTTCTTATGCATACATGGTCTTGAAAGAGTCATCTCCATGTAAGGATTTTGAACTGGGGCGGCCCTCTCGTATTGCTGTTGTTCCTAATTATTTAAATGGGGAACTATGTACACAATTATCCTTTTGTTATAGCACACGGCTATATATGTTTATACATACATACATACATACATACATACATACATACATATACATACATATATACATACATACATACATACATATATACATACATATACTTTCATACACATATGCACATAAATTTTTCACTAACAAACACACATGCATATATGTATATATGTATGTACGCATGGTAGCATACACATAACACTATATATATATATATATATATATAAGTATATATATATAAGTATATATATAAATAGATATATAGATATATATATGTCTATACATATGAATATATGTATATATACGCACTGGCATATGTAGCAATAACTTTGGTGAACATTGATGTTCGTTGATTGTTGTTGTAAAAGGGAAACGTATCTAGAATTAGGTGTGGGTCAGTTTCAGTTATTCAAGATTCTAAACATTCAAGAAAAGAAGGAATAGACAAACACACGAATAAAGACGAAAAGCAAATGCAAAAATAAAACAACAACATTAACAACTACAGCAATAATAACAACGAATGTACTTATATTTGAAATCTTTCAACTTGACGACATGTGTTACAAGGCAGCAGTTAGTGCTGGTGCTATTGCGCTGATACACCCTTCGCTTATCTGCATACATATGTTCTCGAGTTCTCTATTGGAATCCTTATGTTACTTTTTTTCTATGCTAGGGGAGCATATGCCTCAAGTACTTTTAATAACAAGTTCCCTCATATACACACACTAACTTATGTGAATAGCTATGTGAACAAACGAGCAACACCAGCATCAAGCAAGCAAGAAAGTAAGCTAGCATTTGTTTGTATGTTTGACAGTAGGCTTTGCCATACTTTTACATGTTAGGGGAGCATTGGAACAAAAAGCAAAAAACAAAAAAATAAAAAAACAAAGTTATAGAAAAAAAAAAACTGCAATAGAGAGAGTGAGAGAGAGAGAGAGAGAAAAAGAAAAAGTTAAACATGAAATTATTACAAAAAGGACATTGCACCCGGGGTTATATATAAAGGTAGGGAACAGAGCAAGGATATAGAATAGTGAGAAAAGCCTCTAGTAGAGCAAACAGCGTGTGATATTTTGTATGTAAAGGAAAAATAAAGCAAGAAAAACCCACTTGTAGGCTTATGAACCGTAAAGACATCATCATTTAGCATTCCAAACGTAGCGTCTATGCATGTGTGCATACCGTTCGCATGCAACCCTTGCAAACGGTTAATGTGGCCATTGAGTAATCTGTGGAATTCTAGCTTCAAAGTTTCCACTTATATGCCATTGAATTAAACAGATTTCTCTTACTCACTCCTTTTGGGCGCGTAACGCTTGACAACAGCATTTAGAAGTCACAACACGTCTTATTTTAAATGTTGTATTTCACAAACACGCTCTATGTGGACCTAGAAGAATGCATACATTTCCACATGTAAGAATGTATGGAAATTTCTTATTTTTAACTACCTCTTCGCTTTCGGGAAGCTACGCTTCACACACTGCCTCATACGCTACTTTTAATTGTCACCCTTTCTCGTTATTGTGTAGATTGTTGTGTTGGTTAGGAACAGCAAAGAAAAGATTGTTTGTTATGTGTTTGTGCAATTGAATGAAAGTAAAACTTTTTTTTTTTCTAATGTACGCGCATTTTCATATTTTATTTTTATTTATTTTTATTTTTATTTTTTTTCTTCTTTTTTATTTTTTTTTTATTTGTAATAGCTAAGGCTTAACTTTACTCTTTTGCTTACTTGAGTAAATAAGAATTCGTTATCTTAGCCTAAGTGTTTGCCTCGTTGTACATAGAAAAGTTAACTCGAGTTCATTCGCCTTTACATTCTTTCAATGTTTTTGTTTGCTTTTCGAAAAGATTAAGATTTTATCAGTTCGACAAACAAATTTTCTTTTCCTTAAAGGCGATGTAGACTCATAATAAATGCCAACAACACAAAACTATAACCGCTGCAACGAGTATGAAAAGTGAAGATATTGTCCCGTTGAGTTTAATGAAAAAACAACTAATCCCTCGCTTAGAATAGTTGTTATAACATTATATGGTTCCATTTTGTTTCTATTATTCCATATTAAAGCAAAATTCGTTAAGAAGAAATGTTGCAAAAATTTCAAAGTGATCGGAACAAATCATTACTTTATCTATGCTGTTCGTTCGTGTCGTTAGTGAACGTAACAAAATGGTTTTCTATTATATTTAGAAGGAGGCTTTGCACAGTTCTAAAGAAGACCCAATTCAATCAGCTTTGCAGTTGCCAAGAATCCACTACTAACTCGTCGCTCAGAGTGGGTGCGGTGTGCCAAACCATTGAAAATTTCCTGACATTTTTCAAATCGCTCTACAACTTTACTTGAATTAAAATTCGTAAAAAGAGAGAGTGTACCTCTAATAAAATTAAACGATTACTAGACTTACGGTCAACATAACCTTCCTCTGGACATCGCTTTACTTCACACGAGCTATTTGGCTTGAGAATGAAACGATATGGAGTTTAGTTCATGTATTCATTTTTAACGTTGGTTGCTCTTCTCCTAAACAATGAATTCATTAACGACACTCGAAAGGGCTTTGAATCTCAAAAGCCCTTTTTATGTAGAATCTTGTTGAGGGTGTAGCGATGACACCGCGTGTGTGTTTAGGCAGAATATTTGTAGTAGAGATACAATACATTTTTTTTTATTTATTTATTTATTTATTTTTTTTTTTAATATTTTTATATATTCTTTGTATTTGCAAAATTCCATTTTGGACGCTTTGGATTTCCAGAATATTTAATTACAATCTTTTTGGACTCAAAGAAACAAAATTTATCCAAATTAACTTTTAATTACTATTTCTAAGAATACTTGCAGTGGTCTAATTATAGTAATGCGCTGTAATGCCACTGCAATACTCTTATTTAAGAAAAACAAAAAGAAAGAAAATATTAATTTTTTACAAATTAAATGTAACGTATTTATCTACGCCATTTGTGGTACAGGGTATATTAAGTTCGTGCGGACGTATGTAACATCCAGAACGGCATAAGATAAACCCACTTTTTATGATACCGATCGATTTAGAATCATTTGAGCTTTTCTGTCCGCCTGTCTGATCTCAATCCATTTAACTGGTGTTCAAAGGGCAGGTCACTATTTCAGGTATATTTTGATGAAATTTGGTACAATGATGTGCTTTGACCCCAGGACAAACGCTACTGATTTTAGTTCGGATTGGACCACTTTTCGCCCATTCTCCATACAGTGCCTTGTTTCGATGAAAAGTTTTTGACAAAAGTCGCTAAGTAACCGTATTTCGATATCCCGAATTCGTATGAAAGATTTGGTTCGGGTAGGGCAATTTTTTTGAGTTGGCTTTCCTATAGCCGCTCCTACGAAAACTTAATCTTTATATGTTAAAAAAAAGTCTAATTTATAATATTTCATGGTGAAAATGGTTTCATAATAGTAAAATTGACAAAGAAGTCAAGTTTAAGAAATTTGCCCCACGTAGGTCTGCTTGTTGGATACTACCGTATCTCTTTAGGGAATGTAAATACTTTTATGTCAAAAAGATCTAATTGTTAATGGTTATGATAAATATTTGACATAAAAGTTAAATGGATCAAATTTGAACAACATGGATCTATTTCTTGAAGCGCACTCCATAGAAGATTTCTCATGAATGGTAAGATCTTCAAAAAATTTTGATCATTTTCTGATGAAAATCACTCCACAGTAGTGATTGAGTAAAAAAATTCATGAAACGAAATTTGGATCACATAGATCTACTTTTTAGACCCTAACATACATATATAGAGGTTGTCATGAAAAGCAAGCCCTTATAGAGCCCTATAAAGGGAAAATTTAATTTATAGTTTTTTGTGACGAAAACTGAAAAACAATAAAATTTTTAGGAATTAAAGTAAGTTTCTTAAATTTGGATTACGCCATGTCATGTTTCGAGCATCCCCCAATATGTGGACTTTTATGAAAAGTATGCCTTTGCATGACAATGATGTGTAGTTTTTGGTATGTAACCAAAACAAGTGAACAACTGTGCTCGGCAAAGTGGTGTAGGGTATCTAATTGTCGACCGGTTTTCCGTTGTTTCGGCGAGCAGAGGATTCAATATCATCGGCGCCTGTAGGGTTTTATTCAAAATTAGCAAATCATCCGCAAATTTGTATTTTTTACAGATAAAACTCGCCCTAACATTTTTCCAGTCAATGCCGATTGTGAACGGTACCTTTTCTCATGAATAATCAACGTTTTTAATCGGTAAACGAAATTCAGATTTTTCGATTGCTTTGGAAATTACAAAAGCAGTGTCACTAATACAGTTGTAATTTGTATGCGAATTGTCAGAACGCTATGAAATTTTGATACATAACGTTTGCAGGTTGCTGCTGCCCAGAAGTCATATGGATCTGTCAACCGTGGTGCCATATATGAATAATCCGGATAGTTATTGAGTGTCATGTTAGATTGTCAAGATCTCCACTTCTTTGAGGATTTGCGGACATTCTGGTATTTCACAATTGGAAAGTTCTCTGCCTAATATGTTACTAAACCAATTTCTGATTTGATTGTTTTGTTACCCGATGCCTGACATTTCGCTCCATGTTACTCAATAAATAATCCATAATCCTCACCTTTAATGTCGAGATTAACAGGCCGTTTTGAGATGAATTTTTAAAAAGTTTTGAACATACATACGTTGTTGACAATTTAAAGCAGATATTTCGGATTGACCAGAACAATCTTTCATTTCGTTAGATCATTGAGAAATATAGCATTGCGAACGTGGCATTTATAAAGCCATCTGTCCTCGAATGCGTACTTAGTTACTTTTTTCGACCAGTCGATGGACGATATTAGTAGTAGAACAAAGAGAAATAAATACAATACATTTTTTGATTTTTTCAAAATATTTATGTTTATGTTTTCCAGTTTCATATGCTCGCAATCGTGCGATTCCTTGTTTACACCTCTCTTTTTTTTTTTTTTTTTTTTTTTTACAATGCGCTTCATATCGACTTGAACGCGATTGTACGTCTCTCAATCTTTTTGATTCATTTCGATGTGACGTTTTTGAACAAATCGTTACTTATCACTTAACCGCATAAATCATTAGATAGAGAAATCGTTTTATTTAACAATATTTAGAAAATAAGTCTGAAGCATTTCAAAAATCCCCAAAAAGGTCAGTTCGCTTTACTTTGATTCGAATGAAAATATACGTAAATAAAAAAATACCAATAGATAGATATACACTAACATGTTACACGTTCGCCTAAAAGTAACTGACCCCAGCCGGCTTATTAAATCCCGAAGAAAAGTGTCGGCTTTGTCTGAAAACTTAATGACGGAATCTTATAACTTTTAAATAAGACTGCCGACCAAACGTGTGTAAATAAATCTTAAGTGTTTTTTGTCGTTGTTTTTTTTTCGTTTTTTGTTTTTCTTTTCTTTTTTTGGCTTAATGTTTTATTAGGCGCCAAACTGATTACGTTACTGGTTGCATGCTAAAATCCTACACCCAACCAATACCGAAGACAATGAATACTTGTGATACTCGACCTGCATAAAGCATCAAAATTATTACACGTTTCGTCTCTCTTTTTACCTTAACGTAAAGCGATACAACGCAATGTATAACAAAGCTAACGATAACAACGGCTAAATGTGCCTTAATATATGTTGTATGTCGTGTAAATTATTGTTGTAGCCTTTGTGTTGTACGTTTTGTAATGTCGTGTCATGAGTGAATTACTGTCACATGTGCACTATAAGTTGAGTATTGGATGTTTATGTGACTGTGTGAGTAATTGTAACACCACCACCAACGATACCACACACAATACCACAATGTATATATATATATATATATATGTGTGTGTATGCGTGTGCATGCATACCATGAATAGTCGGTCCTTTAGTTAGTCGATTGGTTGGTTAGCGTATTAAACAATTCATACTGGCTGCCCGGCTGTCAGTGTAAAATTTATGTTGGCACTTGTTTAAAACTTATTAAATTATTTATAATAAGCTCGCTTCGTGTTAGTGTGCATGTATACATTCATTATATATATATACGCGTAGGCATAAAATTATTATTATTATTTTTGTTACTGTTATTATTATTATTAGCAATGGCGTTGGTGTTGTTGTTGTAGTTAACGTTAAATCATGAATGGCAATTTTCATTATATTATCAGGCGCCAATAAATCAGTAAATTAATTGATACCCACTTAAAAATTCAATTAACAACCCTTCTCTCTTCACGCTTGTGTTTGTTTATATATATCTGTCGTGTTTGCTTATATAATGATTTTATTTTATTCTTGTAAAATTATTTCACCAAAGTGTGAAAAATTTAAAAAAAAGAGATAGTGTCATCCGACACAACGGGGCTCGTCCGGGATTTGAACCCGGGACCTCCCGCACCCTAAGCGGAAATCATACCCCTAGACCAACGAGCCAGCTGACGGAATTTGTATAATAAGCTATAAGTTCTTTCAAACAGTTTAATATTAAAAAACTCGTTTCAATTAAATAAAACGAATTTTGATTACCTAATGCGTTTGATTGTATTCTAACAAGAAAATTTATTTTAAAACACAATAAGAAAGAATTTTCATTCCAATTGAAACGAACTTTTTAATACCAACTACTAGCTTACGTACGTTATTTGTTTGCATTTGAACAAAAAAAAAAACAAAATTATTATTTATTAAAACCATTATTATTATACACACTCAGGCATATTTGTATATGATTTCTTGCTAATCGTGTCGACGTGCAAGCCATTCAATTTGGTTAAATTTTGCATTAGACGCGGAAGTTTTATTAGGTGACAATTTATCGCTTATTTACGATAAGCGAATCATGTTTTACGCTCGCTCGTACATGTTTCAATAATTACTTACAAAGGAAATGGCAACCGAACAGTCGTGGCGAACAAATATAATTTTTAAATGATCATTTTCTTCCTATTTATACTATATCTTAATTCTCCATCGATTGACTTGAAATTTTTTCTGTAGTTTCACAATAATATTTCCCAATGCAACGGGAGAATTTTTTAAAAATATTGATTTAAATAAATACAACATCGATCATAGAACAACATTTTTAATTTTGCGAAAAAAATCTGCCAAAAATTTGCTTCAAGTTTCGTTCAAAGCGAATCAAATAAAATAAAAACTTCCATGATTTTCACTACAATGAAATTATGAAATCAGTAGCTTGAGAATTCAAGAATGCTACTAATGGTAAATCGAATTCGAAAAACATAGTGTTAAGAAAAAATCAAACAAAGCGCTAAGTAGTGTTAGTTTTAAATAGCAGTACCATTCGTACTATCGAATTTTGGAGCCAGATCAATATCAATTCATCCCACCAAAAAACCTACTAAATATCATATAAAAGAAGTTGGAAAAAACAGATTTAACTTTCGCTTTACGCTTTACTTCGGACCAGTTTTTCACATTTTCAATACCAATATGCGTGCAAAAAATTCCAATGTTTTTACAAGTCCACTTAAAGTCGATAAATTCATTTTTGCGATCAGGACAGTGTCAACAACACACAGACACATAGACGGACAGACGCTAATCTGAAATATATTTACTTTGTACGGTCTCTGAAGCTGCGAGTTGGGTGTTGCAAACAAAATGAGTATGTATGAGTGGGTATAATAATTAAAATTGTTAGGGTTGTGCTGAATATCGTGTCTCAAAAAAAAAAAAGAGAAAAAAAGAAAATTTTAAAACGCATCCAATGTTTTGAGTACACTTAACACTGCTAACAACTGTGTTCGAAAAATCCAATTTTTTGATAACTTGAAATTTGGACACGCCCATAATCATTTTCCTATATCATTTTTGAATGACAAGAAATTCGATTTTTTAAAAAATTTTGCGATGATCAATTAAATGCCGCTTAAGCAACAATTTGACTTTGCCGATACATTATTACTTTTTTAATTTTTTTTTTTTTTTTTCTCTTTTTTCCTTTTCATTTTCCCAAAATCGTAATCCTGATGTCGTTAGAAAAATGAACGGACCTGTTTAAATCTATTCAGTTATAAAGGCTTAGAGAGAGAATATATATAGTTGACTGGGTCTAAGGTATTCCAATTTTGAGAAACACAATATATTCCGTGCTGAAAGGGCTGGGGCTTTCTGAAGTCGTCATTGACGACAATTAGTGGAAGTATTTTGTATTTTGTATTATATTAAATATTAATTTATTTATCAAAATGTTTTTTTTTTTTTTATCGCTATGTCGCCCTATGAGTACGCGGTGATAGATTAAATCTTTACAACATTTATTTGTTGTAAATATATGAGATAACGCAGAATACCTTACCATTGCAAAGATTTTTATAATTTTCAAAACAACTTCAGTGTGATTCGGCGGCACTTTCCGAAAGAACTTGAACCCGGCGCCTCATCGAATATTCCAGTTGATTAAGATATCGCTTTTCTTATAACTAAATAGTCGCTTATGCTTGCAATATTTTGATTAAAATACGTATGTAATGTTGTATTTGTGTGTAATATTGCAACCTATATTATGCAGCGATTGAAATTCTCTGGTGGTGGAGGGTATTTAAAAGTGGTCTTTAACTTCCATGTCTGCATGTGTGTACGTTTTACGCTAAAAGTGGACTTTATTGATCATTTATTATAATATTTGTTAATAAAAGCGTATTAACTGAATTATTACATTTTTTTTCCTTTACAGAAAATATTTTAATTAAAGAGGATAATAAAAAGAAGGAAACGGTGAGTAAATTTAATATTTGTGAAAAAATTAATATTATCAGTGTTTTTTGTTTTTTTTTTCTATTACCTCACTCTTTGATGATAGCATCGTAAAATTTAATGTGAAATTGACATATTTATTATATGGTACGCCCCATAGATATTACATTACACACATATATAATACTGTGAGGTGAATTTTGTTATAAAATGAAAACAATCGTCCTTTATTCGTCCAAATCAATTTCATCTCCTCTACCGCCTCCCTAAAACCCAATTAATATTTCTTATTGATATTTTGCTCTTGACAGAGGGACAATCGATGAAAACTTCAACAACTTTGACTTTGGTTTTTCACATTTATTTTGATTTGGTTAATTTCTGCGCGATGTTCGCTCAATCGCTCGATTGTTATCTGGTCGTATGGATAGATCCACGGGTTATGTCCCGTTATTATGCATTTCATGACTTGGTGGTCGTCAGAGATCATTAGACAGTGCAAAACTCGAAGTGCTCGTTTTTGCGTATGTACAGCTTGACAGCAACTTCCTTGACTGGAAATTGGATTTGTTTTTATTCACGATTACGACCGAAAATATTTGTTCATAAGAATACGCTCAGCATGTTTTCACCGCTCTCGCCCAGCCACGCGGGCAACTTACCTTAAAAGGGGGAAATTTCACCTTATTGCTATCAAAAAAACAATACGCGAATATCGCGTATAAAAGAGGACCTACGTTAACATCGTTTATTTACAAAAATCTATAAATTCGTACACAAACATAGTTTACAATACATACGACAAACGATATGAAGAACACGGTATGATGATTCATGCATCGAATAAAGGGACCATCGCTTATCGTGTACCTATGTCGCAATCAAATATCGTACTCAGTCTACCATGTATTTGGTGTTAACAAATTCGACACAAGCTAAATGTAATTTTTTCTTTTCTTGGTTCCTGATTCAGTTAGGAAATCGATTCACTCAAATTGTCTTCAAATATTGATTCATTGAGTGCAATAGGTTTCTGATTTAGGTGTAGTTGGCACCCAACGATACAGAGATTAAATGTTTCAATGATTTTTTCCTCTATAAGAGGGAAATTCTAGACTTGTTACTCTCAGAAATAGATACGCTTCGTTAGGGAGTTTGAATGGAATGGAAAAGAAACCTCTCCTTGCTTTCTTCACTTACGTCTATGACGTGTGATGGCAATTATCAAAGTCCTGGCAACAAAGACACAACTTTGAAATTCTATAGATACTCCAAACTGCCTCTACAGTAATTAAAGGCTTGAAATAAAAAGTAAAGAGACATCCACTTATAAACGTTTATACCAGCCTATCAGTTACTCAGATCGTATCCCTTTAGGTGCGGGCACGTGGGTGAAGATGCGTTCGATTTGAAAATGGAGATATCAGGTACGAGAGGGAAGGCCACTGCGGCGGACAGCACGGTAAAGAAATGACGAGTCGCGTTAGTGTGCAGTGCGGTATGTGTGGGGTGGGTATAATCCTGCTGAAGGATTTAGCTGGTAGGCATGTCTCTCTTATCTTTGTAAAACCTTGAAACTTAAGCGCCACACAGCGTACAGTGCGTCGATAATCTTGGGTATCGGGAAATCTGGACACACATTCGTCGCCCATAAGAAGGTAAACATTTCGTAGTATGCGGTCGAACAAGGTTTAGATGCTCCCTACTCTAATTTTGGCAAAACACAGACGCTGAAAATGGTTCGGATATCGATTGCAGTGAAGTATTTTCAGCATAACTTTAAAAAACCTAAACTCTGAAACTGCGTCTTCCGACCCTTCGAACAAACGTTCTGTTCAACGAATATCGTTTTGTATTCCCATGCTCAGAACAACAAGGGTTGCCGATTCTTTTACATTGACACAACCAAAATTGAGGGGTTGGTCATCACTTTTCCTGCGCGTTAGGAAATAGCTTTGGATTTTGGTGGCATTAAAGTGTACCCCACTTGACCGACCCAATTCAAATATTTTTATGAGGTCCCGACTTGTCATCCGTTCATTGTGTATCATTCATCTTTTGTTCTGTATGTTGTTGCTGCATGGTCTCTTACTCAAGGAAAAGGAATGACGCAAAGTACTGTCGTCTACAAACGCACCTATAGGGTTCTCCATTACGCATGGGGAAGTCGTTAATGAATACGAGGAGGTTGTTTTGCTACGGATATTAACGACATTTCTAACTTTGTGTTCATTACCTTCAATTTCATGTTTTATACCGCTTAGGGACGTTGAGCGGTGTATATTTTTGATAACACCTTCATACGATCGCTCTTGCTTGAGTTGGTAGGTGTGAAATTTAACTTTTTTGTCATTGAAAGAGGTAACGATTACTCTGTATGGCTAAACATTTTTTACCACTAATCTAATTTGTCGAGCTTTTAATGGATTTATAACTAAATTCAAGACATGCGAACTATTTTAGAAAGGGATTTGAGCGTATCGTTGATGCCAGCAATGTTTGGAATAAATATAGGAGGACGTTTTAATACATTATTGTCATTATTATTAGGCTGTTCAAGCTCAGAGTCCGCTTCGTTATTGTCATTATCAAGCAAGATTAGCGAAACGATTGCTGAAGTAAAAGAGTTTGTGATTGTGGCTTTGCTGCACTAGCGCTGCTGTTGTCGGTATTTGGACTGCATGCATTGATACTTGCATTCTTGGATGCACTGTTGTTGTTGTTGCTGTTATTCTTTAATGCAGTTAAATAGTTGTTGTGATTCAGTTTATCGACGTCTGTTAAACATAGGTGAAGCAACCACTGGCCAGCTTGTACCGTTATCATCATCACCATCACTACTTTCATCCGTGATGAAGGCAGTGTTAATTGCACGATCGCGATCAACAGACAGTCTTGCTTATATTTAAAGTTTTTACAGTTACGAATTTGGTCTTTTTGACACTAGCGTAATAGAGATCAACACGTCCGTTCATCGCAAACGCAGACGAAAGACGTTTGTTTACAATATTGTTTCGTTTTATGCTGTATTTTGATGCTGCTGACGTTGTTATTTCGCTATTGCTGTTGCTACTGTTTTTTTATTGTTGTTGTTTTTGCTGCTGCTGTTGCTGCTGCGACTACGTTGTTCTGTTGTCTCCTTTTTATCGTTGTCTTCGCGTTATTTTTGTTGCTGCTTTCCATGCTACTATTGGTCTATTGCTTTTATTTTTTGCCACAGGTCTGACGACTGTTGCTATTGCTGTCAATATCGCTATTTACTGCTTTTCGATGATGTTGCTGTTGTTGTTGCTGATTGCGCTTTATGTTACTATTGTTGTTGTTGTTGTTCATGTTTAGGTTGTGCTGATGTTTCTTTTATTGCTTGTGTTCTTTTTATTTATTAGGCTGGTTTTTTTATTGATTTGTTATATACTATTGTTGCTATTACGTTTTGCGAATTGCTTTCATTCTGCTTCGTTTCGTTGTTCTGGTTTTTGGAGGTGCTGTTTATTGATTCGCTCGATCGGTCAGTTGTCATGCTAACGGTTTTTCTTTTACAATAGAATTTTGCCGTCGGGAGATCGTTATTGGAGAATGCAATTTTTTCTAACATTCATTAGCGAGCAAATATTTTTGCACAAAAAACAATTCACTTTTTGAGTTTGTTCTCCAATTTTTAATCTTTTCTTTTCTGCTGCATTTTATTGGAAACTTTACGATTTTATTGTGATCTTGGTTAAGTTGCTATGTCCATTAAAAATAATTTCTTTTTTACTGCGATTAATGTAAAATATAACCCCAACGTGGAAAAACACTTCCAGCGTTTTCGAGGAACGCAACGTTATTGTATTAGGAATGTGGCAGCTACAGCCTAGTGATTGTGTGGCCATTCAGTACGCGCTATGCCCTCGCCGTCTGAGCACTCATTACAGATACGAACGAATATGGTCAAATCGCACTGAGATTGGAACCCGTGACCATTGACTTGGTACTCGCGATTTGCCCCAACAGTGATTAATGTTTTCTTATCTTTGTGTTTTCCTCCAGGACTATTCAAGGACTATTTATAGTATTTTATTCTCAGACGGGTGGTTTGTAAAATATATAATAAAAAAATAATTAACAAAATTAAATATATTTGTGTGCATTTACGTTATGCCTCTTCAATTTTATTGGGTGAATCGGTTTTATAGAAAAACACTGTCGATCATGATGGACAAAATAAGACCCCTTCGACTCAAATTCTTCATTCACCTGCTCGCGCAATATTTTGTGAGTTGCATGAGAAAGTCTGACCAGTCTTTAGACGGTTAAGATCTAAGAGATAAACGAAGCAAATCAATTATCGTTTTTGGGACCAACATTTTCAGCGATACGACGCGCGAAACTTTACTTCAAGGCCAATTTTTCAATGGACTGTAAACTTCTTCTGATTAACTGATTTTTCTCTTTCAAAAAGCATTCAAAAATGCCAAAACTATAATTCACTTACAACAACGAGCAGTTAAGTGAATAGAAGGGCTATCCTTTTAAATCTACTTAAGTGGAGAGAGATGAACGAATGCTTGTGGATAACACCTATGACAATGTAAGAGCTCATTACAAAGTGCGAATGTTAATGGTCGTCCGTTGCATGCATTGCATACAATAGCAATTCGAAGCGTTTATATTATATCAGTCATCCATTCTTTCGTTTAGTTTCATTTCATTCTACTTAACTTTGCTACGGTTACAGTTTACGTTGCAAAAAGATAAAAAACAAACTATTATATAAATAATAAATGTCATCATGCAAAATATATTATATGTGACGTGTGTGCGTGTGTGTGTGTGTGTGTGTGTGGGTGCATGTGATTATATTAAATTTGTTCGCGCAGTTATTCACATAATATATCAACCCGCAGAAAATGACATTTGAAGAAAATGCATAAAACATGATAAAGCCATTAAATTGCTGTTAACTATTTAAATTAAAAAACAAAAATGCATTTTTTTTCGTTTACTGGCCACCACTACGTATACATATCATACTTACATGCGAAGCTTATATTAACGCTGTAATGCCCAATATAAATATATATGAACGCATATAAATTGCGAAACACGTAAACATAAAACGAGTAAGATTGCATAAGCATGTGTGTGTGTGTGTGTGTGTAGTGTAATGTAGGCAGAACTACTAAAGAATGACTTTATAGCCGAACTTAATTAAGGCTTATTTATGCGCTTCTTTTCTATTTATGATCGTTAAGTTAAAGTGCAAAAGTCGTATTTATTTACCGCTTCTCTCTCATTCCTCTCTTTCCCAAATGAGGCAAACATTTTTAATTAAAGTTTTTTAAAATTGCGCAAAAAAAACCAGAGGTTGCGTTTTTTCTATTGATTTTCATGATCCCAATAAACGATACGCAGGGCAAAGTTCTCATATGGGAGTGAGAGCTTTCAGGTTTTGAAGTTGGAAACTCTCGAACCCGCGTATAGTGAAAGACGCAGGTATGCATGGCCTACGAAAGTGCGTCTAATAACTTCGATAATTTTGGGCATCGACGTAAAGATTGCCGTGCTTTTCACGGCAAATGTCCTATAGGCATAAAAAAGATTCACCCACAACTGTCACCTTTCTTCCTACAGTCGTCCGTAGACCATACAACACACTGGCGCTATACTTCTCTGATTAGCTACACTGTCGGTTTTGGAACCGACTCCCACTGTCGGAGGGAACCTTTTCGGGCGTTTCGTGGCGATCGCAACTGATAAAATCGCGGGAAAAATCATTGCGCAAAGCGGAGTTGAATTTGTATTTATTTTTTCCTCTGTAACCAACCGTTCAGGTAATTGCTTCTGCTTGTGTAGCAGGTAGCTGCAATTTTCAGCAAGAAGTGAAGAAAAAAAAAAGAAGAGCTACAGGGAATGGCCGCACCCTATAGGGTGCGTGCCCAGTTGCTAAGTGTTACATCTTTATTCACTAAATTAATATTCGCGATTCTTATGCACTCCGCTGCTCGATACGGAATCGTAACCGGCTCTTTGTTTCATAGAAACGCAGAGTTCTTAGATGGACCCCATTCACACCAGAGGGAGAAGACGTTCACATAAGGTGTCTCTATCGGGCACTCGCGAACAGTAATTGCTCATGGCGCGGCGAGTGGCGTTTCCTCATACCGTGTGCCATCGGATATCGTCGACAGAAATTCCCGTTAGATATAAAGTGGCATGTGTCGTGACTATTAACAATCTGTTGTCAATGCTCAACGATTTTTTTGTTCTTTTCATTCTGAAGAAATGCTTAACAACTTCGAGTAATATTTGTTTTAAAATTTAAAACATTTCACTCTTTTACGTATCTGCGTGTCTATGGTTTGTAAAAATGTTCTGACGTGCCGCCATCGCCAAGTTACCCTAAATGGTTGGTTGAGTTTTACAATTTTGGAAATGAATAATTTTTTAAGAAAATTCATAAATTAAATAAAAAATAAAAATAAAATCCAAAAGGAAAACGAAAATACGAGAAAACGAGAAGACGAGAAAACGAGAAAAAGGTTAAAGTTGTTAAAACAAAGGTCGTTTAGCTGAAAAAACCATTTATTTTGAAGACTTAAACACGTAAACGGTTGCTTTGTCTCGCCTTACGGTCCCACTGAACAATTTCATACAAAAGAATTCCTTAAAGCATTTGCCGAAGCAGAAGCAGAAGCAAAAGCAAAAGCAAAAAAACTATCGCAAATAAAACGAATAATTTAAGAGAATCAAGTGAAGTAAAATAAAATGTAATAAAATTTTATTTGATTTTTACAATCAATGACAATGCACACAGATATCGGTAGCGACAGCGCCATAAAACACGAAACGGTTAGCGCGTACAATCGATCGGTCGTTATACATACACTTATATACATACATACATACATAATGATATAGATAATAACGATTACGAAGCTGAAGGAGAAACAAATATTCAAATGTTTAGCTTTTGCCCAAGCGCGAACGCATTTGACTCCTCGTCTGTTCTCGGTAACGTTATTAAAATAATGTAACAAAAATTTCTCATACATAAGTCTAATGCACATCACAATAGAAAATATATACATTTTCACTTTCATATGCTGCCAGCAAAAAGTGTATGATAATAAGGCAATGAACAAATAGAAAGAGATAGATGGATAGAAATGTTAAAGAGAGAAAGAGAAAAGTTGAGTTGATGAGACGGTGACCTAAAGAGTGAAAGAGTGGGAGATAGCGAGAGAGAGAGGGGGGTAAAATTTGTCGATGTTTATTACGCTGCAACAAGAAAAATATCTCAATTTTTGTTCCTGATATATGTGTGAGAATGTGTGCATAAAAATATTTGTAGAGTTAAGAAGAAATTTGTGTGCTAAGTGTTTTAGTGAATGGGAATTTGTACGTGTAGGTATGTGTGCGAGTGTGTGTATGAATGTGTGAATGTGTACATGTGTTTATGTTGCATATGATGAGAGAGAGTAAAATACACTTTCTATTTTATAAATGTAATGCATTCTGCTTCTTCTTTTCTTTTTGTTTATTTCTTATTTTTTTATTTTTCTATTACTCTCATGTTCCCTTAACATTGCAAAAGTTCATCTTGCAATGCTTTACTTCCCCTTCACTCTTTCTTCTTGCACACTTATGCTGTTTGCCTACAAATTTTTTACATTTCTTCCATTTCCTATTTTGTTAAACTTATCCTCGTTGCTTTTGTTTTTTCGATTTTCCCAAATTCCATGCACGATGCACTAAGCACTGTGCACTATGCACTGTACGCAGAGCTTTGAAAGTGTTTCTTGCTCCGCTAGCATGTATACATATATATATATATATAGCGTCTATCTTATGCAAGCAAACACCAAACACGTATCCATCTATGTACATATATATACATACACACACAAACACAAGCACACATCTAAACCTAAAGTTAAGGTTTCTTATAACTTTGCAAATGTATTTTGCTTTCAACACTTTTCGTGTGTTGATATGCAGCAGCAAGAAAAATGTATATTTGTGAAAGACTAACTGAAACTTGCACATGTACACACACACACACACACACGCATACACACAAATATATATATATATATAGATATATATATGTATGTTCTTTCGTGTTCATATGCATAAAAAAAAGAAAAAAAGAATCTCTTGTTGCACAAATTCAATGTTGTTTCCTTTCCATCTGTTAGGCTTCTTGTGTTATGCTTTAACACTTACTTATTATACACACCTATTTGTACATGCACATGAAATTTATTTACATAAAAAGCTTGAATTTCTATTTAGGTCTTTTTTATATCATTTTTGGTAGAAATTTGAGATGTTTTCTCTTATGATCTCGTTATTTTAAACACTTAACTTTTTACCATAAAATATGTATACAAGTATGTACATACGTGGCTTTATTGTTCGCATTATCCTTTCAACTCAAGGCAAATAAACGTTTGTTACTCTGTTGCTGCTGCTGCATAACACTTTCATACATGTACAGGGAAAATAATATAAATTTTCTTTCTCTTTGTTTTTTACTTTCTTCCATTTGGGTTTTAAGTCTTTTAACGAAATATTTACTTTCATTGTTCACGTGCTTGTTACCGTTATTATATGAATAACAATGACTTTTATTTAAAGACCGCAAATATCATCAACTCGGTCAATGAGATATTTATTTTATTAACATTTTTTTCGACTTAAGATTTTCAAATAATAATATTAAATACATCGTGCCGTACGTAACACAAAAGAGGAGACTCTACGTTCCCTTTCCCCTACACATACTTACTTAAATCTTAGTAGCAAAAGACGAATTTTCTTTTGAATCTGGGTTTGGGTTTTTGTATGCCATCATCTCACAAATGAACTTTCAGTCGATCTGTTCCCTGTACTCACAAAAAAAAAAAAAACTCATATAAAAGTAGGATATAAATAAATGGTGCTTAGGGAAAGAAAAGAAGAAACGAAGCTAACTTCAGACGGCCAACTTCTCAAACAAGTTTCTCTCAACTAAAGTATTTTCTGTTGGCGAATACAGACATTTTCACTCTAAGGATCTAATAAAAGTTACTTTGAAATTTCAAATGTTTTCTCCTAATCAAGTTTGCTTTAATTGTTCGCATAACAGAGCAGCATATGATTCTTAGATAGCATCAGCTCTTCAAACGAAATGCATTACTGTTTCAGAACATTTACATGTTACAGTTGTTTACGTCACGTCACTTTTGTAGTTTTCAAGGCAAGAGAAAAATCAGAATTTCGTTTGTTCATAAAAGGTCGCTTTCTTTTAGGATAAAAACGGTGTTCAAGCAAAACAATAGCCTGACGAATATTATTTGGACTCTGCTCCATTGAGACAGGTGGTAGAGACACGGATGATATCGAACGCTGTGGTCGCTTGAATTCCACATCTCGAAATCCACAGCACACAGAAAACCTAAATCGCCCGAAATCGTTTTGAAAAGCAAAGTTGCTTGAGACAGCATCATATGCCCTAATAAAATTAAAAGACTGTGTGTTTACCATTTTCCATAAATATCTGAGAACACTCGGTTCAAAGTGTGTGGACCGTTTGCTCACTTTTCGATCAAAAACAGCGAGGTGTTGACGATTCAAAGAGGATTTTTTCATTCAATATGTGACAAGAGATGAGCCATGGATTGGTCACCACACTCTAGAGTGAAAGTCGTCTAAAGCGACCACAATTGCAAAAGTTGGCTGGAAAGGTTATGATGTTCATACTTTGGGATACGCACAATACAGTATTCATCGATTAGTTTTAAAAGACACAGAGGATCAATAGTGACGAGTTTCAGTTTCTTACAGATGGCCTCACTTTTTCAGGCATGGTGGTGGATTGCCCCCGTAATGAGCGAACACCTCAAATGTCAAGCTAACCTTAGGGTTATTAGGCGACTTTGGGGAGCTTAGTCCTATTTACAATACGTGAGAACTTTTTGCTGATCAAGAATATATATACCTTGGGGGCGATACTTGCCGGTTATTTTTAAATATTAGAGACGGAAAGGAAACGCTGATGCCATTTCTGATGCCATTTATGTTACGCTCATGTCTATAATGGATGGAATGAATAAAATTTTTAATAACGAACTACGTAGTATAACGCTACCCCGATTTAAGTTCATATTTAATCGATTCAACATAACACGATCTTTATCTTTTTTTAAAATTTACAAAGCACCTTAGCACCAAGTGTGTCTGTAAAGTTGTAAAGTTGTTGGGCCTATCCTGTACAACGGTTTGCAGAGTAACTCGTCAAATTATATGATAGGGGATAATGGCCATGTTTTGAAGAAAACACCGAAATGCTCGTTTTTTACTTACGGTCACTTTTTGATCAGCGATTTTTCAAGTAGTTTTTCTCCATTCTCTTCTATTTACACAAATAAAAAGTAAAGGATTGCAGTTTAAAAAAAGGGAAGTTATCTGCGTTTCGATCGGAATTTTCGTTTTTTTGATAAGCGAGACATGGTCGCTCTTTTAAATAGATCTCGTACAGCGTCTTTCAAAAAACGTATTATTTTAAATTGGGCGCTACCTTTGATCTAAGAACATACAAGTCTCATTAAATACCTTAGATCTCTTCTACCTTGTCTCCATGTGTAATTGTCATAGGAACTCCCAAGCGCAAAAAATCATGGGTTAGTCTAGGAGAGCCATCCTCATCGAGACCGAAGCGGAATATTCATGATCATAAAATTTTGCTTTGCATATGGTTGGACAAGCAAAGTGTAGTATATAACGAGCTACTAATACCGAATGCAATTGTCACTGCAAATGTCTACTGACGTCAATTGAACAAACTGAATGACGTTTTGTTGCAAAAAAGACCCACAATAGCGGCTAACAGACCCAAAGTCATCCCCTTGTATGACAATGCTCGACGAAACACTATCAGAGTTGTCAAGGCTACGTTGTTGTAGTTCGAATGTAAAATTCTGCCGCACCCAACGTTCCCGCTAGACACGACGCCTTCTATTCGCCACTTGCTCAGATCGATGCAGCATGGTTTGCGTGGGACGCGGCTTCGAAATGCTGAAGAAGTGCGGACATGTGTCGATAATTGGATCGAACATATATATTCTCGATAAATGCAAGGTTGAAAAAGATAAAAATAAACTGCAATGTAAAGCCGGTAAGAAGTATCTATCGATCTAAAACTTGATTTTCTCAGTATCAGCCAAAGGGTCCATGTAATGGCTCCCACACCCATATTTGATCAAATCAATACGAATTGTATAGGAATTGTTTTGGGGTGAGTGGGTGAGCGATGAGTACGAAAAAAAATCGTCTCTACGCGAACATAAATTTCGTAGTTGTTTTAGTTTAATTTTGTTCTATACATAGATTGCGAAATATTTTTTCTTTCTTCGCCACCTCAATAAATAAAATTTAAATATCATTTTTATTTATGTTTTCTTTTTGTTTTTTTTTTTGTGACTATAGTTGTTGTTGTTGAATATTTTTTATTTATTATTGTTCCAGCTTATATATACATATATACATATTTATTTATATAAAAAACCGTAATGGTATGTATAGCTGGTGTTCGCTGCTTTTTGACAGTCTATAAATTGTAACTATATTTGGCGAATTGACACAATGCATACTAACAACAGCAACGATAGTAACAACTTGTTGGTGGATTATTTTTCTTTTAATGAAAAGCTTTTGATATTTTTTTCTTAGTTACGTTTTTTTATTTTTGTTTTTTTTTTTTAGTTTTTTCTTTTTTTTTTAATGAAGTCATTGTGTTACCTTACTTGGATGTCGGGTTTGATTAAATTACGTGGGAAATAACGCTTAAATGTCAAAGTTCATAGTATACACATACACGCTTCGACATCGCTTTTATTGTTGGCAAACAATTGACTTTTTTTAATACCCACTAACGATTTTGTCGTTTCACTTGTACGATAATAAGTGGCAATACGCGCAAGTGACTTCAGGAAGGTTCTAAACGGATTTAGAATAAATTAGTCTGTGCAATTAACCTTTTTATATTGCAATACTTTTTCCCTATTCTATTTTGTCCTAAAGCCTGCCGCTTGTGCTGCATCTGTCAACCACAAAATCACCTCTTTTGAGATTTACGTATTGGGAAATGGAAGAGAAGACTGTCCAAAAAGTTCATATTATAATTCTCCCCTCAAAAGTCTCACCGCAACGAAATTTCAGCAAGACAGTTTCGTTTGGAGAAGCGATTAAATATAACATAAGCGCTTTCTAAGAAAGACTATTAGAGTAAGCTAAGGAAGCACATAAGACAATACGCTTACTCCATCAAACGACGCAGCAAGTCGTTGCTTGACACAAGTAAGCTTCTTGGTGATTGTCTTCCCCCTCTTACTGCCCGAGTAGACAATAATTGCGATTACAAAAGTAGTGTCCACGGGTTCAAACCTTAATGCAGCAAAGTTGAATCACAATATTGAAACCGCATCGAAAGACCAAAAAAAAGCATTATAAACATAAGTCCCAGTAGATAAAAAATTGTCAACAAAATTTATGTTGTCCTAGAACTTACAATAACAACGGGAAGTGTAAATCCTCTGCTTAAAAGATGTTGCACTTAATAACTCTTACCTCCAAGTCAATCTTCACCGAAGCATGCCTTTGTCACATACAACGGCTGCCATGATTCGAATTAATCGAGTAATCCATATATGCTTTTATTAAGCAGTGAGCAGGGAAATATGAGTAACTTGCCCTGCAGTTCATCCACTAATTTGCCAAGTATTACCTTTGTATGAGTGAAACCGCCGTTTAATGATGACGAAAAAATTTAATTACTGGAAACCTTTCTAAACTTTTCATTTCAAAAATCCAGTTAAAATATTATAGTTGAACAAGTCCGATTGATAAATTCCTTACGCGATTGTTTTGTAAACACTAAAACTTCTACCTTACCCGAGCATATAAAAACTTATCATAAGAAGTTAATATATCGAATCACAAATTCAGTTCTTGCGAGCCCATATATGGGAAGACGGCAAATTTAGGGACTTGGCGCACTACCTACAGATGTCAATTGACTACTAAGTTAGACTTTGTTGTAATATTGAAATTTTACATAGGGGAAGGCTAAAAAGGCGAACCGAGCCAATCATATCCACATTGGCCACATTCGCATAGTGTGCCAAAGCACAACCTTTCAACTATTTCTGCGGAGATGTAGATGAGAAATGTGTTGTTAAAATTGATCCAAACCAATTTAAAGAGGGCTCGTCTCTTGGTAGCAAATTTCATCAAACTATCTCGAAAATTGCGATCCGCTTGTTATGAACAAATACTTAGATGGGCAGCTAACAGACGGACCAACAGACCATCTTGCCTTACTATAGCTTTACTCCAAGTGGCAACCATTGGGTCCACAGACCAACTTGAAATGTTCAGATGTCTTATATATTTGATTGTCGACGTGACAAGGGCTAAGCCAGGTTGGGAGCTTGGGTATACAAATACCCAACACGACGATTTGCAGGTGTTATATGACGGATTTGAAAAACATTATACGGAGGCAATATGCGCAAAGAAAAATGTAAAAGTAAAAACGTAGAAAGCAAAGTCGCGCCGATAGGGAGTTAATCGAAAACCAATATTCGGTTGCCTTTGTACATTAATTTGGAAGACAACTCTGTTTTCAATCGATGCAAACCGTTGCAAAAAAAATGTCGAAAATTGAAGTTTGTCTCCAAAAATTCAATTGTTTTGAAATATTTTTAGAATATTTAATCACTTGTATTTAATTTTACATGCATGTGTTTGTGGCAATAAAACCATAGAAATATCAAGCGAAAAGAAAAAAAAAAAAAGAACACTCTAAAAGAACCGAATCCAATTACAAACAACATCAAAAATTGCACAAAAAAAGCAAAAAAAAAAAATTGTTTGAATGTTTTACTATTTTCGCTTTTATTTTTGTTTTAATTTTCTATTTTAATTTTTATTTTTTTTGAATAATAAATTTGCAACTGTCAAAACTAACATCAATATGACATGCTGTGCAACAACAACAACAACAACAACAACAACAACAATTACAAAATCAACAGTAATAGCATAAAAAAATGTTTATATAAATTATCATTGCTGGCAGTTATGCTAACAACTGTTTTCGAAATGAAATTATTTTCTCTGTGACAGTGTTTGCATCTCTATCTGGCATTAAACTACGGTGCAGAGAACTCTCAACTGGAAATTGTTTGTGATAGACAGACAATTGAAAGGACAGACAATTTACAATTTTGTATAATGTCAACAACAAGCTTTAAAATATGCTGTAAACAGTAACTGTAACAATAAACAGTTGCTCTACTACCGCACGTTGTCGAGAATAACTGCGCAGCAGCAGCAGCAGCAGCAGTAACAGCGTCATCCTCATGACGATGAGAATACTTTGCATTAATATTATGCTTAAACAATAGTAAATTAAAGCAACAACATCAACGGCACAAGCGGCTCAGCTCAATTTTTTAATCTATCAAAATTTTCATGTTATTGACAAATATGTTTAAAAGTATTTAAAGCAATAACAAAAGCATGGGGGAAAAAGGAACAAGCAAATGACAAACCTTAACTCTTTGTAGTCGTCGACTTTGCCAGTGTTGTTGACAGGTACACGTGAATAGTTAACAGAATGAATACAATAAAAGTTTTAGTTAGGAGCGAGCGAATGGGAAGAAATAGAAAACAAATTTATTTAAAACGTTTTTAAATTTATCTAAAATAAGTTATAATGCATTTCCATATAAATGGAAATGGATTCGCCCTTCGCCCTTCGCCCTTCGCTCGCGCCATGATGTAAAAGTGTGGGCAAAATTAACAGAAATGCTCGGTTACATATAAAGAAACTTTTCTTTTCGTATAATTTCGAGACCGGACTTTGAAATGTTGTTAAGATTGTTTGGTTAATCGCGCAATAAAATGCAATGTAATGTAGGCATGTATGTGTGCATGCTTCTAGCTTAACGTGTCGTCATGGCATAAATTGAAGTTTCCAATTTCAAATTCTGCGATCGTGTGAGTGTCACACTACATGACCCTCGGATAGATGGACGGAAGTTTCATGTACAATCTATCCGTGGGACCATAAAATATAACAGTATATGTGTCATATGTAAAAAGAAACTTGAAATCCTAAATGCCTAAAATCCAGTATGTGATGCCTTTTCAATCTTCTCATTTGATTGGACTCATCCAGCAGAGATATTGCCAAGTAATCTACCTGATCAGTCCATCTTGCAAGATATTGTAAAGAAATGCCCTGGATTTGATTCGTGATTAAAGAAAAATCCGGTTCAGCCAATGAATCGCGGGACATTAACCATAAGAGGGGAGAATCTAAGATAGGAGTTTTTGGAGCTGTTCCCGACAGGTCCAAATAGATTGGCGGAGACTTTTGTAGAAAATGCATTCATTTTTTTGACTAAAGTGAAATTCTGGATTAATTCGCCAAAAGCGTCTTCCCATTTTAGATCAAGTTCAAGGCGCTTAACTTCTACGTGACTTGTCTTGTTAATCTTTGCTCAATACACGATTCCTGATAGGGAGATTATTACCATTCGAAAATAGAGTAGGACGAGGAAACTTAATGTACCATGATGGTAATATACGTCGATTTTTTAACATTTCATTCACATCTACAGTTCACTTGTTCGGCCAAAGCGAAGTTTTGTTGATATGAATTTGCAGTGCGTAGGAAATATTCATAGGATCACCAGATAAGAATAATAGGAACGCGGTGTCATCTGACGTGTTAGTATGACGTAGTTAAACACTTTATCGATTCTTTGATTATTTCATCAATCGTTCACGCTCCTCTTACCACCCACCTCATTAAAAACTAACTCGCGGCATAAATTAAATTTAGTTAATAATTTTCTTATCGTCAATTGCGATCGGTATAAACTTTGTTTAATATTTTATTGTTATTATTTTGATGAAATTTTTAATGATTACAAATTCCATAATGAAATAGTTTGATTGGAAAGGAATTTTTTGATTCTTCTTAATTCGCTCTTTGCCCTTTTCCCTTTCACCATTTCCTATTGAATTTCGTTATGATAAAAAAAAAATTTCTCTGATAAACAATTTATAAGGAAATGAACGAAAATAAACGGAATACGCATAATTGAATTTTGATTTTTATCAAGAAAAAAAAAGAAAAAAAAAAATTATTGCAGCTTCAATGCATTCATAAGTCTAACTATGCATCTGCACAAATGTATCGTGTTTTCTTTTTTCCTTCTTTTCCTTCTTTTCTCTTTTATCTTATATCTTATCTTAACCTTTCCCATCATATTATGGAAATTCCTTTATTTAAAATTTCTTCTTCCCTCACATCAGGATAATATTGCTTCGCAAATAAATAAATAAATAAAAAGAACAAGAGTAGAGGGAAGAATGCCTTAAAAATATTTATGTGCCTTAAGCTACATTTTAAAAACTCTTCAATTTTCGATATTAAGAAGCTGAAGAATATGCTATCAAGTGAAAGAAGAATAAAAAGGAAAACACACTCGTCCCTAACTCTTATATTTTTGTTTTTTATTCTTGTGCTTATTGGAAGGTAATGCTTGTAATGTTAAAAGAATGAATGAACGTATAGATGAAAGCAAGGAAGAAAGAAAGTAATACCAACAGTATTAGCCTGGATGAATGTAATGATGCAATATGTTGTTTACTTTACCTAAACACACATCCATGCATACTTTCATATATATATATATGTATATATATATATATATATATGTATATGTATGTAACGAGAATATCAAAATGCTTACACCAGGTTCACAAACAGTTCACAGAAGTGTAAAATAAAGTTGCTACAGCTAACTTT